>PVJN01012520.1:0-48985 GCA_004026805.1 Lasiurus borealis
GTGGGGAGGTGCTGTTAGACTGTCTTGCCTGGAGTGACAGTCCTTACTCCTTCCCTGCACCCCTTTATCACCCCGAACTTGATGTCAGGAGCCCCAGCCCTCTGTGTATGCAAAGCCCAAGTCCTAGCACTTCAAGCCAGCCTGAAGGGGGTCTGCCTGAGATTCTCACAGAATCCTATCCTCTCCGATGCCCTCTCCAGTCTGTGGGTGGAGGGGAAGAGAAAGCTCTTCCTAAGCTGAGCCTGTCACCCTGGCATCACGCACCCCCTTCCTGCACTCGGGGCTGTCTTTGTCACCCTGTGTTCTGCTTCAAGACAGCCCTGAAGTCAGTCCTCTCTTCCCTTTCCTGTCATTTCCCTGGTTTCTGAATCGGCGACACTAATATCATAGGGTTAAGAGCCTGCGGTCAGGAGGCGGTCTTTGTGTCCTACTTTTGTGCGTCATTGTGCCCCTCAAGGCCTCAGTTTTCCCGTCTGTAAAATGGGCTTCATGGTGCCTCCTCCATTAGGTGGTGACATCCGCGAGAAAATGCATGCAATAATTTTACAAGGGTCTGACTCCGAGGTACCCCTCATGTGTTGGCTGCTGCTAGCTTTCACCTCATTCTATTCATGTCATTTTGTAGAACAAACGCTAAATGCACATAGATGGAGCTCAATCAACTGTATTCCCACAGCACATAATCCCTGAGGTTCCAACTAGGGCTCACCACACTTCAGTGTTGCATTGCCACACGGGAAAGCTGGTTTAAAATGCAGATTTCCAGGCCCTCGCCTTTCAGGTTCCTATTTATTCAGTCACATATGGGGTCCAGGAACCCGCATTTTGACCAGGTACCCAGAGAATTCTGAGGCATGTGGTCTGCAGATCGGGTTTTGAAAAACCAACTTGTTTAAACAATGGTTTCCCCAGGGTGGGCTGATCCAGCCCAATATCACAGTGCCTGCGCCCCAAAGACCTACCCCCAGAGTTCCCAGGACAGAGGAGTGAGGTGAGAAGAGGGGAATTTTATTTCAAGAAGAAATGAGCAGCTGAAAAAACTGTGAACATATTTTCATGTTTACTTCCTGAGTGAATAACTTCAGTATGTTTTAAAAGTGCTACCTATTCCTAGTTGAAGGGGTGACTGATGTTTGTTTATGAATTTAAAAAGTGTCACCAAGTATATTTTTATTGATTTTTTACAGAGAAGAAGGGGCAAGGATAGAGTGTCATTAAGCGTGAATCCATCCATCCATCCATTGTTAGCCATTCACGGTTTACCAAACATTTGTTGAGCATTTACGAAACGTTAGACTTTGGAAATGCTAAGACCAATATGACACGTGTCCGCAAAGAGCTCACATCCCTCTGAAACAGTGGTTCTCAACCTGTGGGTCGCGACCCTTTTGGGAGTCGAACGACACTTTCACAGGGGTTGCCTAAGACCATCGAAAAACACAGGTATTTACATTATAATTCGTAACAATAGCAAAATTACAGTTATGAAGTATGGTTGGGGGTCACCACCACATGAGGAACTATATTAAAGGGTCGCGGCATTAGAAAGGTTGAGAACCACTGCTCTAAAAAGATAAGACGTATAAACATGTTATTATGATTATTTGAATCCTGTGTGTGCGGCGTGATGGGTGTGACGCACCTTAGTACAGTAGGAGTGTAAGGAATCGAGGGTCATTAAGTGGGGTGTCAGCCAGAGGACAGGAGAGAAGGCCGGTCACAGTGGGGAGCCTGACATCATCAGTCTCCCTGGAGGGCCCCCTAAACCTCAGACCTATGTGATCAGGGATCCGAGGTGAGGACCCTCTGCCCACCAGCACTTTCCCATTTCTCTGCCTGAACTCAGGATTCAGAACAGCGTTTCCCAGCCCGCCTCCGTCTGCGAGGCCTGGTTCCTTGTTCTCCCAAGGAAGCTGCCTTGGATGGCGAGATGGGGATGCTGGCCTGCGCTCCGTGCTCTCCCGCCAGGTCTAAATGAGGAGGAATAACACTGGAGTCCGTCCAAAGCACTCGGAGCCGACGAAACCCTCCCCTCGCTCCCGGCCTCCTCCCTCCCCTCCCCACCCCATAACCATCCAAATTGGTTTGACATGATTCAGGGATGCTCTTCGGGCATTTATCTCAATTGTTAATTAATAACTCACCTTGTCGGTGCTTTGAGCAGAGCCAAGCTCGGGACTTCAGGGACTCTGGAAGAGTTATGGTTCTCGGGTCCAAATAGTCTCGTTCCTCCGTCCAGCGAGAGATAAAACTTGGTGGACCCATTGGAACTGCCTTGATTAATGTGTGCAAATCATGTTGATGTATGGGTTGGGAGGGGAATCGCTTAAACGTGCACCAGCGCTCTATTAATTGGGTTGGATTGAGGATTCCCCTTGCAGTCCAAAGACCGGTGGCCAATGGAGCTGGAGCCATAAACAGAGTCCCCGATGAGCTCCCGGGAGGAAAGCGGTGTATCTAACGCTTCCGAAGAGAACTTGGCCTTGAGGCCACTGCCAGCTGGCCGTGCGCTGGTCTCTCTTCTTTGGGAGGCAGCAGAACGAGCCCCACCTGAAATCCTAGTGGACCACAAGGTAACGGGGCACTGAGAATGCTCAGGATCTTTCTGTTGAAAGTAGATTTTTTTTATTTTCTGGGCGTATTTGAGTAGAGAACTTTCTGTTTAAGAAACTACAGGCTGGAGTTCAGTTTTCTTTTATTCTATTGAGGTTGATCAAAAATGATAGAGTCCGTGTTTTTGCATATAGAAAGCGTCAGCAGTAAGAGTTTTAAGGACTGGCATGGACTGTGCACTGTGCTGAGCTTAGTACCAACCCGGGTCATGGGGACAGACAGCCATCGGCCTCTCTGCAGCTGCTCCACCCTCACCCTCTCTTCCTCCCCACAGCAGCCAGAGGGAGGGATTTACGTTGTAAATCAGATCACGCCCTCGAATCATTTCTCACGTAGTTAGAGTCAAGATCAAATGTTTCCCCGTGGCCTAGAGGGCCTGTGACGAGCATCCTCTGCCTTCTTTCTCACAACCCCCCCCCACCCCCATAGCAGCTCTGCTCACTCACTCTGGCCTGCCTCCCACTCCTGCAGGTGCGAAGCTTATGCTGAGATCAGACATGCTCTGACCTTGGCATTCTGTGTGACCGGCTCCCTCGGGTCACTCCCAGTGCTCAGCTCCAACATGGGCGCCCCGAAAAGGCTGCCTTCACCTGGGAAGTCCGCCTCTGTCTCTCCCCGGTCTCAGCAACGTCACACTCCTAACTCAGTCCCTCTGTCTGTCTGGTATGCTGTCTGTACACTAGATGTCAGTCTGAGAGCCTAGTTCATCTTAGGTTTTCCATCTCACAGATCAGGAATCGGAGGCTTCAGAAGGTAACATTCAGAATAGGCCTTTCAGCTAACTACCAGGATGGACTGCGTGTCCCCACGAAAGCCAACTCCTCATTCCTCCTCAAACGAACGAAATGTGGGCGCTGTTTCTGAAGAAGGGTTGGTCACACCAGTTCAGCATCGGTGGTGTGGCCCAGAGGCCTCAGAGAGAGTCACCTCAATTATAAGACTTTCCCATTGGAAACCGCTTCCCAGTAAATGCCTTTGACCGTGGAATTGGTTCATAAAAAACTAAAAAGTCTTTAAAGTTTATGAGTTTTCCTAATGTAGCACCTTCAGTTTTTTTTTCTAATCAAGTCTTTAGTAGTTTAAATGGTTACTCGATGTCTCTTAAGGGGATTATATTATCCCCTGATTAGATAACAAATCAAATCTCCATCATACAATTATGATGAAAATGCACAATCTATTAAAAAATGCTAATAATTTAAATCACAATGGACTTCTTTTAGGGAATTAAAGGATCGGAACACAGGCTTAGCTGGTGGCCAAGAGGTAGCATTTCTATAATGAAGGCATGTTGCCTCGGCTGGAGAAACTACCTCGATTGTAACAAGTACCCTCCTAGTTTCTGGAACCAGCACTGGAATGAAGGTTCAAGGGCCCTGCGGCCATGATTGGTTCTGTGGCTCCCACAATGCTCTCCTTCATTCCGATCAGTGGCTCTCAACCAGGGAAGGTTTGCTCTGTAGGACAGTGGTTGCCAACCAGAGATCCGAGGACCACTGGTGGTCCATGAGGTCCGAAAGTGTGGCGACCACTGCTCTAGGGGACATTGGCAATGACTGGAGATGGTTTCTGAGTCACTAGAGGGAGGTCAGGAGAAGGTACTACTGGCAGGTGGGGGCCAGGGAGGCTGCTAAATATCTGATATGCAGGGGGCAGCCCCCGTAACAAAGAGTGACCAGCCCAAAGGTCAGCCAGGCCAAAATTGAGAAGTCGGGAGTAGATATTAACATCATTCAAGAACACACGAGAGGGTCCAGAATGTAGCAGAACAGGGAGTGTCTTCTGACTTCATGTCAAAGGATGGGTCACCTATGAGGGGCCAGGCCTGTGCTGCGACTCTACCCACATTTCTCAAATACATCATGACAAGAGCCCACAAGAGCTCTTAGAACCACTGAGATCCTTTCCATAGACGCAGAAAGCACAGTGCAGAGAGGTGCATCCAGGTCCCTCTGCTAAAACACAGCCACGCCCGCACTCAGAAGCCAGGTCCAGAGCCCCCTGCTGGGCCCTTCCCAGCCCCTGATTTTCGAGCCTGGGAGCAGAGTGCTCAGCACTCTCAGGCCCCTCAGAAAGAGGAAATCTGCAGCATTCTGAACAGTAGCGTTGGCGTGAACTTTTCCCCCAGTTTTGGGGGATGCATTTTTGCCACAAAGTGCTCACACAGGGGAATGCCCGGGACTGGCAGGAGCAGTGACACTTGAAGTGGCCAGGCTTTCTCCATGGCACAGTAAGAGCGGCTGCCCGTGGCCCGGGCTCGTGTCCTTGACTTCCCATCTTCTCCTCAGCCACGAGTTCTGGGGGGCTGGAGCGGGGCCAGCACTCTGTGGCCAAATGTGAATCCAAGAAAACCTCAAGGTCTCCCCCAAAGCTCTGTGCCCTGTGCTTGCCTCTCTCCCACTCACAACCGAGGCTGAACCTTTTCGAGGGAATTCCCTCCCTTTCCCAGCCCTGGAGCTGGGTCTTCATCGGTCTGCCCAGCCCGTTTGCTGGAGCCCAGTCACCCCCCGCACTGAGGGACACCCCTCTTCCGTTGGGAGAGTGAGGTCCCGGATGTCAGATGCAGAAAGACCAAAAAAGAGAGTCCCTAGCAGCTGCCCAGCCCAGAGAGGGAAAGCGACTCCCTCCAATGAGAACAGGACAGGTCTTGGCTGGAGGCCTGCCTCCCTGGTTCTAAATTCTGTCCACTCTTCTCCATGCCACGCTGTCCCCCACCCCCACCCCTGCCAGGGACCAGTCACCTCCCTGACATCACTGCTTTGATCTGAAGTCTGTATCCAACCCAGCACCTGGAGGTAGATGAGTTGAGGTCACCCGCCCCCTGAGAGGGACACTGACTTTAAGGTGGCACCCTCGGGGAGCCTTCCTCTCCTCGCCCCAAATCAGCCACCCTCCGAAGTCATTTATTCGTTGGGCATGGGCATGCCAGGCCTCTACTCTGCGTGAATAAATGAGACTCAGACAGTGCCCACCAAGGACCTGCGGACTGTTGGTGGTAAAAGCAGCTGTGTTTGAAAGGCACGTGGTAGAAGCAAGGCCTAGGGGCCAGGGCAGTGCAGGCCAGGGACAGCCAGGCTCCCTGGCAGGTCAGGCTGGAGCTGTGAAAGCTATAGGGAAGTTAGATAAAGACAGAGGGCAGGCCGAAACCGGTTTGGCTCAGTGGATAGAGCGTTGGCCTGTGAGCTCAAGGGTTCCAGGTTCAATTCCGGTCAAGGGCACGTATCTTGGTTGCACGCACATCCCCAGTAGGGGGCATGCAGGAGGCAGCTGATCGATGTCTCTCTCATCGATGTTTCTAACTTTCTATTCCTCTCCCTTCCTCTCTGTAAAAAATCAATAAAATATACAGTGGTACCTCGAGATACGAGTTTAATTCGCTCCATAACCTTGAGGCGTGGGAAACTATGAGACGCTCGAGTCGCGGTAAACTGGTGGGTCCTGTGCAGCCGGCCAATCCGCGCAATGACTCCTATCTCAACTGTTGCTCGTATTTCAAAGCAAAAATTGCTCACTTGACAGCTTGTATCTCAAAAATCTTGTATGTTAGGGCACTCGTATCTCGAGGTACCACTGTATTAAAAAAAAAAAAAAACAGAGGGCAGGGTGCTATGGACAGAGAAAAGGGCAAAGGCACAGAGGCCAGACAGGAGTGGGTGTTTGGGGACCTCTGAGAAGTGGGTGTCGCTAGGACATGTGGAATGTTGTGGGGGGATCAGCGGGGGAAGCGGGTCTGGGCAGACAGGACTTGTGCGCCGTGCTGGACAGGGTGTCCTGAACCCCAAGGATGTGCTTCGCCTTCCTCCATAAGCTTCCTGGCTCTGACACGGCAACCACGCCTCCCCCCTTAGCCTGAGTCATTCCTAAACACACATGCGCACAGCAGGGAGAAGGAGTGGCCTTTCTTTGTGTTACCTCCACGGCACGAGCGCATTCCCTCCCGGGAGCAGTATGGGAAAGAGGCTCTGGAGTCGGGTTCATGTCCCAGCTCCTCCACCCACGAGCAGGTCTGGCTCTGTCCGAGCCTCAGTTTCACCCTCTGTAAATGGGGCTAATACAGTGGTACCTCGAGATACGAGTGCCCTAACATACGGTATTTTTGAGATACGAGCCGTCGAGCGAGCGATTTTTGCTTTGAAATACGAGCAACATTTGAGATAGGAGTCATCGCGCGGATCGGCCGGCTGCACACGACCCACCAGTTTACCGTGACTTGAGCGTCTCATAGTTTCCCACACCTCAAGGTTACGGAACGAATTAAACTCGTATCTCGAGGTACCACTGTAATCGGATGCTGTGAGGTGTGGGTGATGCAGAACACCGTGGGTCCCCTAAGTCGGAATCACAGAGTGCGGGGCCTGCTCCCGGCGTTTCTATCAAGGCCCCCGGGGATGCCCACACTGGAGAACTGCTGACTGGCACGGTGTGTGCCACGTGGAGGGAACACGAGTGCCGGCAGCGATTGCTCCAAGCGTGGCAGCTCTGGGCCGCCTGCTGGGGACAGACAGGCCTGAAGCTCCGTAGCCTGAGGCGGCGGCAGCCTGATTGGCGGGTGGACCCTGGGGACATCACAGCCTCACTGAAGTCTCTGCTGCAGAGGTGTGGCTGGGGAGGGGGCTCCGGGCTCCAGTCTCCCAGGTCCCCCCCCACCACCACCTCCTCTTTCAATAGCTTCAGGAACAAAGAGCTTGTAGGCAGGGAGAGGGGGTGGCAGCTGGCACTGGGCTCTTGTCCTCTTGTCCTCAGTGGCATCACTGCTTCTCCCATTTCCCCTCGGGACAATGGTCGCCTTGGCCAACAGCCGCTGCTATGCCCTTACCCCTGGGGCACTGAGGTCGGGCCGACTTGTGGAAAGTCTGGCTCCGGTTCTTACAAAGAACCTCACGTGCCCAGGCCTCTGTTCCTTCTCCTTCGTCTGTAATCGGAGGAGCCGCGCCAGCCTCCTAGATCTGTTGTGAAGTTGGACTAGAGCAGTGGTTCTCAACCTTCCTAATGCCACGACCCTTTAATACAGCTCCTCATGTGGTGGTGACCCCCAACCATACTTCATAACTGTGATTTTGCTATTGTTATGAATTATAATGTAAATACCTGTGTTTTCCCATGGTCTTAGGCGACTCCTGTGGAAGTGTCGTTCGACTCCCAAAGGGGTCGCGACCCACAGGTTGAGAACCACTGGACTAGAACATTCATAGCAGGTGCTTGATGCCACTTGATTTCAACGGCAGCTTCAAGCCTGAGTATCTCCCTCTGTAATGAGACTCAGAAACTCGACAAATACACACTACCCCCCCACCCCACATCTCAACCCCACCCCCCGATCAGCTGCTCATCGTATCCGATGAACATCATCTCCTCAGAACATTCCAAAATGAGAAATCCATCTCTTGGTCTCTGCTCTCACCTGTCGCCCTCCATCCCTCACCCACCAGCCCCGGCCTGGGTGGCTCAGGGACATGTCCTGTCTGGTCCGCCTGGGGCTGCAGAAACCTCTGGCTTCATTGCTGACCTTTCGCAGTGGAGGCTTCCATTTAAACAACAAAGAAATGGAGGAGCCAGCCAGCGGCTTGGCCAAGGTCAACAGCCACGCCCTGGTTTGGAAGCTCCGTCCTCCTCATTGTGAATGTCCTGCCCATTCTCCTCGCAGACCCGTGTTCTGAACTCAGTTGCATATCAGGTTTGCCAGGGAGTCCAAAGGCAAGTTCAGAGAGTCGGGAAGGGGAAGGGGATGGCTCCTATAGCACCAGCACAAGGGAGCAGATCCAGAGAGAATATTCCAGCCCCCCTGGGACCCAGACCCCGAGTCTTTGGCCTCTCTAGGACTTGCTCTCTCCATCTCTAAAGCCAGTGTAAACAGATGGTTCCCATAGGGTAGATGCTTCTGCATAGATTTATTCCATCTTCAGTAACAGCCCCTATGAAGCTATGATTATTTCCATTTTATTGATAAGGGAACTGAGGCTCAGAGAGGTCCAGTAACTCACCCAAGGCCACACAGCTAGTGTGTTGCAGGCCTCGAGATCCGGGGATCACTCCTGGCAGGGCAGTACTGGCTCCTGCCACGCGCCTGAGAAGATGAAATGAGCAAATCGGCAGGGAGTGCTCGGCACAGTCCCTGCAGCGTGGCGATGGCCACGTTTAGGAACAAGTGCCTCTGATTTCCCTAGTCCAGCCCGAGGCTAGTACGACCGCTGACCCCAGTCTCCTCTCCCAGTTTGGTCTCTTCCTTATGCAGCGGCAGGAGAGACAGCCCGTCCCCTGATGATTCTCTCAGCTCTGGGGCCAGCCCCCCTCTTCCCCAGGTGACAGGGTCTCTCCTCAGGCAGGACATACCTGTTCTGGCTCGTGGCTCCGAGTGGTGACAGTCCCTTTTCGTTTGGAGGGGCCCAGCAGGTCACTGTCTGGCACCCCACCAGGCTGCCACCGCCTGCCAGGCCGCACTTCACTGGCCACGGCCTGCTTCTGTCTGACCTGTCAGCGGGCTCATCACGATGGAGGTTGATGGCGGTAGGGGAGGAAGGGACTGGGGCTGAAAGAGACCGGCACAGCGGGCGGAGGGCGAGCGTTTGGGGAAATCGGTGGCTGAGATCGGAGGCCCCTGCTCTCTGTTGTCACTGGGTTTTGTCGCAGAAAAGGGGGAGACAGCCACAGAAATCCCCGGGGTACAAAGCACATGGCCCCGGGCTAATGAGGGTGATGCTGAGCCGGAGAGGTGACAGCCGGATCAACTGAGATCATTTATTCCTGGAGGCTCTGCCTGTGCTGAGAAAGATGGGGGGCGGGGGGAGGGAAGAAAGGGGGGAGAAGAAGATGAGAGACACAGAGAGAGAGAAAACAACACCTGAAACAAGGCTGTTTTCTGAAGTCTCAGCGCTTCCCCCTCCGTGTCCTCAACACTGACAGGGTATCTTTCTAGAAATGTGATTGTAACTGAGGGGAGAAGCCAAGAGTGTGGGCTTCAGAGGTAGCCAGCCTAGAGAGGACCCGCTCCCCCTCATCTGCTAGCTGTGTGACTGCAGGGAGGCCCTTAACCCCTCGGAGCCTCTGTTTCTGCAAAATGAAAACCAAGGACCCGCCTCAAAGGGATGCTGTGCGCACTGCTGTGTGACGGATGGCTGGGTCGGGACACAGGCGCAGGCTTCGGAGGCAAAGAGGGATGGAGGCAGCTGGCGGGGGGCGGGGCAGCCCTGGAGGGACCACCTGAGTCAGAGTTGGGGCAGGGGGCCGGCTAAAGCATCCTGCATCTCAGTTTCCCCAAGAAGAACTGGCCCTTCAACGTGTGTTTAAGTCATTCCTCTCATGGTTGGCACAGCCCCGCCTTAGACAGAAGAGTTTGGCTCAGGCACACAGCATGTCATGGTGTCTGGCCCGATGGCTCCTGTGTGTTTAAAGCCACAGACCTTCCACGGCAGCTTCATGTGGGATTTGGCTTCAAGGAGCAAGACCCAGCCCGCCATGGAGACGTCGTGCGGTCTTAGGCGAGGTATTTCATCTCTCGCTGCACGTCCCTTTTCTCATGTGTAACCAGAGGTGCTAATGGGGCCGGATTCGGGCGGAGGTTTAATGAGGAGACGCGTGTGGAGCGCTCGGCATGGTGCCTGGCGCCTAGGAAGCTTTCAAAGTGCCAACCCGTTAGCTCTCGTTAGACGTGGCCGCCATGGATGCTCATTGTCCCACTGACCGCCGGGATGCTGTCCCCTCATACGGGGTCCCTCTGCTGAGGGGCGCTGGCTTTGGGAAACACTGGGAACCCACAGACAAGGCCTCTGAGCTGAGGTGCTAGTGATGTGGCGTATGCTGGGCCCGGTCACCCACAAGCCCGCATTTTCTGGAAAGATCGCTCCAGCCTGGGGCTGCTGCTTGTGGTTACGGAGTAGATAAAGGGTTCGCTGGTCCTTTCAGAGATAGAGTCCCCAAGCCTGTGTTCTCATGAAGTGCTTCGCAACCCGTATGGCACTGGACTGATGCAGGCTCTGAGCCTAAAGGGGTCCGTGGTCAGGAAGGGCTGCATTGTGACAGTAGTGTCACATCAAGGCTCTGAGAATGCCTGCTGTAAGGAAACCAGCCTCGCTTGGTCTCAGCAACGTCTCCCAAATTGTATGTGACAGCAGGTCCTCCTAGTTCTCAGGGAACCCCTATTAGAGAGACATCATCTGGGGAGCCGCTGTGGTCCCTCAGGGCAGAGGTACTGCTCTGGATATTTGAAGGGTAAGCAAAAGCATCATCATGGCGTCTTCTTGTAAATGTAGATCCCCAGTTTCCATGCTGAAGAATTCAGCAGGCGGGGTGACAGCAGAATCGGCATTTTAACTCCCTGTGTCAGGGAGCCCACCTTGACCAGCAGCGGGTGACTGTCCGGCTTCTAGAAATACGGTGCTCAGAACAGCAGTGTCGGCGTCACCTGTGAGCTCGTGAGAAACACACGCTCTGAAGCCCCGCCCTGGAGCACAGAATCACAATCTATGTTTTAACAAGGTCCCCAGCGTTCAGGTGCTGGTTAGAATTTGAAAAGCATTGGTTTAGAAGGTGTTTGTTGATGGTGTTTGTTTTTGTTTTGTTTTGTTGTTCATTTACTGGGCATTTTGGCAAAAAAAAAAAATTCAAAAACAAAACTGCGAGCTCAATGTCATCAAATTTCTACCATTCCATCCTCCCACCCCCATGCAGGCATGTGGGGTCGACCAGATGCCCCAGTCACTTCAAGATAACGCCAGAGTCATATTGGAAGGCCCTCCCTGAATCGTACCCCTGCCTCGGGTAACAGTGCATGGGTTTGCCTAAGCAGCCTGCCCTTTCTTTCCCACATCCGTCCTGAAAAAAATAGGAAGTCCAGCAAAGCAGCTCTCTATGGGGCCTCCGCTCTGCCAGGTCTCTGGAGGGGACGTGATTGATCTTGCGCTGCTAAGTCATCAGAAAAGCCAGAAGGTGCTTTGGGGCAAGGAGCTCTGGCCTGGGAATTCAGAGACCGACAAAAAAGAGTTGGCAAGAAGCAAGAGGAACACTTCCAACAGGCCTTCCAGAGGGAGCACAAATACAATTTCACTTCTTGCAATATTTAAGAATGGCAGTTGCTCCGTGGGCAGAAGGGGGGCGGGGGTGCCTGCAGAACAACGGTCCATCAGGCAGCCCGAGTATTAATGGCAGGTGAAACCTTCCAAATGAGCACCCTGTCAGCCAATCTATTGCTCTAAAAGGTTGGCAACGCGGGAGACCTAGCAGAGGCAATGAAGAACTAATCTCATATTGCCAAGTTAAATCAAGTCAGCCTTGCCCATTCCTTTCACTTCGTAGTTGCATCAAGCCAAATCCTTTCAATTATCCCTCACTTCCAACTTGTCAGCAGGCATTGGGCAAAATGCAAATGGAACCGTGCCCTTCCCGAGTGAGTGTCGAGCAGGAAGTATCTTTAGGAGTAGCCTCCGTGTATTGTGCTTTTTCTCTGCGTTAGTGCAGTACCTTCATCGCCTCAGGTCACATGCCGCGTCCTTAACGTCCCTGTGATCTTGGGTGAAGTGGGTGCACTACAGCTGTCACAGAATGTCAATCAAGGTTGCATAGCTACTTTGATAGGATGATAGAACAGGTTCTAAAACCAGACCATTCTGGCTCACGTTCTTTTTGCTATTTGTCTAACCGGGCAAGAGCCCAGCACTACCTGGGGCAAATGTGCCTGAGCTTTGCAGGGCCTTGAAATATTCTAAGTGTTTCTCCAATGGCAGGGACCGGCCAGGGTCAGCAGTGCCGTCTGGGAGGAGCGCCCCAACCTCGATTAGGACCCCCGTTTGCCATGGTCCCCTTTCAGGGTGTTCTCTGAACCTCTACCACCCCTCACTCCCAACCCCAGATATGTAGGGTTGACCAGATGCCCAGGCCCGATGTCCAACCTCAGTTTCAGAAGGCAGATTGACTAGCAGATTGCTCCTGCTGGCTGGAAGAGTACAGTGGTACCTCGAGATACGAGTTTAATTTGTTCCGTAACTTTGAGGTGTGGGAAACTGTGAGACGCTGGAGTCCCAGTAAACTGGTCGGTCGTGTGCAGCCGGCCGATCTGAGCAATGACTCCTATCTCAAATGTTGCTCGTATTTCAAAGCAAAAATCACTCACTCGACGGCTCGCATCTCAAAAGTCTTGTATGTTAGGGCACTCATATCTCAAGGTACCACTGTATTTCTTTTGCAAGATCGTGTGAGATCAGACTGTCAAAATGATACTGCTATGCTGATTTGGGCAAATCAAATTGTTTCTAAAGAGAAGCGCCTGGCAAGAGACTATCTGTCATGGGCCCCGCACACATTAGGCATGGTCTTTCAGAAGCTCACCTTAACACAAAGTAACTCCCAAGGAAGAACAAATCCTACGGTTGCCATATTTCTTTTCACCGAAAAGGCCCTGTATGTTTCTGCTGAAATTAAGGAGACATAAAGGGGCTTTGCCAGGCGCAGAGCAAAGAGATCCCTCCAGCCGCCAGTGCTCCCCCTTCATTCCCATCACAAAGAGCAAACGGCATGGTTTTCTTCCTTCTTTTCTCAACTTGTTTCCTTCTCCCTTCTCTCCAAAGCTTCATTGATTATCCAACCCCCCTATCATGAACTAATCTCAAATACAGACTTAGGATTTACTGGGTGCATCACCTGGACTCCTTGTATTTTTTGAGGGGACAAGAGAACTTGGCAAGTACCGAACTATGTGTGCTAGGCAAACTTAAACGGTGCCCAAAAGCCTCAAAAAGAAGGAGAGACATAGAAATGATTCAGAGGCACTCAGTGTGTTACTAGGTGCTCACATATGTTCTGCATGGATTATTGTAGTTAATCCTCCCAGAGCTCCTTCTGATGACCACATGTGATGATCTCATTGGTTGCCTTTTCCGACTTTTTGTCCAAAGCTGCTTCTTTGCCACTTGGATAACTTACCCAGCTTCTTTGACACCGTTTTCAGCTCTGTAGGTTGAGTGGTATTGTGATCATGGGATAATCCATTCATTGAGTCCTCATGAAACATGCATGTTCCATGTATTATATACATAATAATGGCTTTAATCCTCCCAAAAGCACTTTATCACATCATCTTCTTCTTCTTCATGTGGTATAGGAGGAAACTGAGGCCCAGTTTCCAAGGTCAGCAAATCGGTAGTAGCTGATCTGAGATTCAGACCCACATACCCACAGTCTGCCGCTGATGGGTGACAGTATTCTGCTTCGTAAGGTTGTCAGGAGGATTTAAATCAAGGCTATAAATCCTGTTCAAGCCGGAGCGCTGATTATTACCGTCAGTCATTATTAAGTGATCACTACCTGGAAACAGCATTCTGGCCAGGATCCAGCCTACCAAGCACATACCGGTAAATGACTCTAATAATGGGAAATTAATTTATTTTCATGTCTGGTTTTTATAAGCTGGGAAGTTGAAAACTTCAGGAAATCTCTGGTTATAGTAATAGAGTGGTACCTCGAGATATGAGTTTAATTCGTTCCATAACCTTGAGGCGTGGGAAACGTGTACAGTTGGCCGATCCGCGCGATTACTCGTATCTCAAATGTTGCTCATATTTCAAAGCAAAAATCGCTCGCTCGACGGCTCGTATCTCAAAAATCTTGTATGTTAGGGTGCTCATATCTCGAGGTACCACTGTACCTATATTTCATTGAACAGATACTATATGCCAGACTGATATCATATATACTTATAAATTCATTTATTCCCTATTATCACCCTATGATACATGCACTGTTCTAAATCAGGTTGTTTGTTGTTGTTCTTTGTTTTGGAGGGTTTGTTGTTGTTATTTTTGTTTGTTTTCATTTGTGGTTGCGTTGTTTATCACTGTTTTAAAGGTAAAGAAGTCAAGGTTTAGCAGGTCGATCCTCTTCCTAAGCTCACACTCTCAAGGGGACTAGAGACAAGCTTCAAACCCAAATCCACCTGACTCCACAGGCCAGGCTCTCCCCTCTGATGCTGTGCACATTTCCTTTTCGGCTTTTTACGTCGGGAATTCTAATTGAGGGGGCTTAATTTAGCACGAACCTAATTTCTGCTTCCTATGCCTAAATGCTCGTGGAAAAGTCTGTTTTTTTTAGCAAAAGCAAGAAAAAGAATGCTCTCTCTACCGTTCCCAGAAAGTGTTCCCACACCCATATTTCTCGGAAGTGGCCATTACAATGAGTGACCACTGTCGCGTGGGGTGCGCAGCCACAGCTGTGATGTTCTCAAGGAAAGCACCTAGATAATTCTCCGTGGTCACATCACACAGAGTGAAGTCGGTGCGTTGCACAGACCCAGGACTCGGCGGTGGGCTGGCCGGGAGAGCCTGGGTCCCTTTCCCAGGACCGCTGAGTCAGAATCCAGCCCTTTTGGAGGACTCTGCGAGCCTCTGGCACCACCCTCACCATGGGTGAAGCCAACCAGACACACACATGAGTCAGTATCCTGTTTCCCCAAAAGTAAAACATCCCCTGAAAATAAGACCTACTTCCAATTTTGCCTCTTGCTGTAATATAAGGCATCCCCCTGAAAATAAAACCTCCCTGATAATCAGGCCTCCCCCAAACATAAGGCCTCCCCGGAAAATAAGGCCCCCGAAGCTACTGTAAGGCGTCTGACTCCTGATTTAAAGAGACCTCACCTTGTCTGAACAGCTCCGGCTGCGCTGCGGGCCAATCAGTGAGCTGGTTTGTGATGACAACAGTACCGTACCGTAGACAGGTCATACATTTCCTTTGTTGTTGTTGTTGTTGTTGTTGTTCAACAATAAATGTGTACTGTATTCTTCTTCATGGAAAAACAAGACATCCCCTAAAAATAAGACCTAGCGCCTCTTTGGGAGCAAAAATTAATATAAGATACTGTCTCATTTTCGGGGAAACAGGGCAGAAGAAAGAAAGAAACCGTCCATTGTCATAGGAGGGCTGTGCCACCCTCGGGCCCCGGTTGAATGGAGACCTTGGCAGCTCTGGGCCCCTGAACTGGCAATTCAGAACCTTCTGATCGCCCGCGTGATTGTTTGCGAGATAACGGCGCGATTGTCAGTGACAGGGTAATTTACTGCAGATTGCCGTGTCAGACGCCACGCGAGGGGCTGGCCGGCCTAAAGACGCGATTCTCATGACTGGTAGGCCGCCGGGAGATTGGAGTGCCAATTTCAAGTTGACCGTGTCGTCTGAAAGTGTGCGGCGGCGGCGGCCCGTAATCACGCCGCGTGATGAGGTCATTTCAAGCATCACGTGTGCTCACACCTAATAACGGAGAGGACCCCAAACCCGCCATTTCTGATGCAGATGCATGTAAATACATAAGAGGAAATCATTTATAGGGTGGTTTCCTTCTCTCTCTCTCTCTCTCTCTCCCTCTCTCTCTCTCTCTCAGCATTTGCCATTTGCTCTTGCGGATGTGTTTGTAGGACATCTCCCGCCAGACAGGCCCTTGAATAAAAAGCCCAGAATACAAACCAACAAAATAGTGGGGAGACTTGGGGGGCCACACTTAGGAAGGGCTCACACAAGTCCAGAGCCACTGGCAGGCTAGAGGGGGCTGGGGAGGAAAATGCTCAAGGTTTAATGGGGAAATTGTCTTAAGTCACTAGCTGAGCTGCTGAGTCCCCCAGCTGGTTGCACCAAGTGGGGGTGCGAATGGGTTAGGGGGCACGAGGGGGCGCATTCCCTGCTTCCAGAGGAAAAGGCCACCAGAGATGGATGGAGCTTCTAATGCGAAGCAGCCGGCAGCCTTAGAGACCTCTGTAGCGCTAGGAACAATGGGTTTCTTCTCATGGAATGAAGCACTGCCAATATGGCTCAGCGGGATATTTTTTAATCCAAAGGAGGCATTCCGCGGGAGATTCCCTCTTTCTAGGGAAGGTGGTCCATGGAGGTGATGTGAAAGGATGGTTTCTTTTCTCTCCCTTATTCTGCCAAGAGCCCCGGGGTCCACTGGCCAGGGGGTCTGAAACAGTGGCTCAGCATCATCCCACGGCTGCAAGCAAAACCCTACGGGGACGTGGCGTGGGTATGAAATTTGGGGGCACGGGGAAGCACCCTGTTCAGCCGGCACATCGGGCTGAAAGTGTTCGGAGCCTCAACTTGGAGCGCCTCTGAATGTAAAGCGTGTGTGCCTGCTCACCCTCCTGCGCCTGCATTTCTAGAAAATGGCCTAAATCTCATCTGTGCTATGAAACACAGAAGCCACATCTGCCCGTGTGGAAAACGAGAGGCTAGTTTTCGTCATCGAAAGCGGATCAAAGCATGCAACCTCCTAATCGGTTGGCTGAAAAGAAAGTAGCGCATTAAAATAATTGGACACTAATTGCTGAATTGCAGTGGAACTTTGGTGGGATTACGTATTTCCATTTTGTTAGGGGGCAAAATATTTCAGTTTTGTAACACCAAAGACATGGCACTGTGGCCAATGGAAAGCACACAGCCAGGCCTCTGACTCAGCATCCCAAACAAAGGTTCGTCAGTCACAGCCCAGGGTTTGCGGGTGTGCTCCTCTGATGCTAATTATGGCTGAAAATGCATTGGTCTCCAATTCAGGAGGGGCAAGAAAGGTATTCTCCAGTCAAAACTGGTTTGGCTCAGTGGATAGAGCGTCAGCCTGTGGACCTAAGGGTCCTGGGTTCAATTCCGGTCAAGGGCATGAACCTTGGTTGCGGGCACATCCCCAGTAGTGGGTGTGCAGGAGGCAGCTGACCGATGTTTCCCTCTCATCAATGTTTCCAACTCTCTATTCCTCTCCCTTCCTCTCTGTAAAAAATCAATAAAATATATTTTTTAAAAAAGAAAGGAAGGAAGAGATTCTCCAAGCCCCTCCACTGTGTTCCATCAATCCCCAGAAAAGTGAGTAAGGGTGAGCCAGCTAACCCGCTCTAATAGGGAATTCCAAGGATCACATACCGCCCTACACATCCCCACCCTTTGGATAAACAAGTAAAGAAGGCGAAACAGTCGTATAGTCATTCAACAAATGATTGTTGAGCGCCCAGTTCTGTGGCTCGCACTAAACGAGGCATGAATACGGAAACCAGTAAGACCCTGTTTGTCCCTGCAAAGAGCTCCATTTCTAGGCAGGAAGACAAGCACACGGAGATCATGAATCCTAGTACATGAACATTGGCATTAACAACCGTTTTTGAAATTAATGGTGCATGGGAATCATGTGAGAATCGTGTTTCAAGTGCAGTGTCCAGGATGTGCACCTGGGGGCTGTCGCTGGGGAGGCCAGAGGCAGGCCCTGGGGTCTCCCGGGAGTGTGACGCAGAGCCATTCCTGAGAACCTCTGATTCAAGGGTACCCAGAACGGGACCGCCTGGCCTCGCCAGGGGCACCATCAGGAAGGTTTCCTGGGAGGCGGGAGAGGGGAGAGGGGAGGGGAGAGGCCACCTCCTTCTGGGTCATAAAGGATGGGTCATATCTTTTTCCACCACTATACTGTCATCTCCCGAAGGACAAACACCATCATCCCTGTTTTATTTCCAGAACATGGATGGCGCGCAGCCATTTTCTGATCGGTACATGAGCAAATAGGAATCAGCTCAGGAAAGGGGCAGAGTGGGGGGAATCGAAACAAGATGATCAGGATATTCAAAGTCCTGCAGGTATGCAGTCCGCTAGCGCCAGAAGCAATGGGGTGAGCTCATGGCTTAATTCCGGGGTGTTCAGGCCAAAGCTATTGGTTTGGCTTTCCTGGCAAAAGTAAAATTGTGCACCACCTGGTCAGCTGAACCCTCCCTGGCCAGCTTTCCACCCCCACCTCACCCCTAGCCCCCAATATGAGATGTAAGGCATCCCACGCATTTTGGTTACTTGTGCATCCGTTCGCGCAGGCCCCTGAGAACTGGCCCTGGGTCAGCTTTTGTGCTGTGCTGTGCTGTTCTAAAGCAACGTGTGTGTTTTTATTCCCAAGCACTCAGCACACGCCTGCTTAGAATAGAAAAAGGAGAAACGCCAGGAAAGGAAAATAAAGGAAGAGAAGCACACTCGGCTACCACCTAGGGATGGTTATTTGTCAACATTTAAAATTACAGTGGTACCTCAAGATATGAGTTTAATTCATTCCGTAACCTTAGGCGTGGGAAACTATGAGACGCTCGAGTCGTGGTAAACTGGTGGGTCGTGTGCAACCGGCAGATCCGTGTGATGACTCCTATCTCAAATGTTGCTCGTATTTCAAAGCAAAAATCGCTCGCTCGAGGGCACGTATCTCAAAAATCTCGTATGTTAAAGCACTCGTATCTCAAGGTACCACCGTATTGTTGTTCAGTCTTGAAGCTTCCTCTGCCCATCAACTGGCATTAAACTGGATCGTTGTGTGAAAGCCTCCAGGCCAGGCCTTTGGGCAGGGTCCATGGCCTCGGGACCAAGGCATTCGCCTCCCCGTGCGGGTCTGTGCCATGCGGTGCCCTGACCCGTCCCCGCCTCTGCCCTTCCAGATGGCCTGGTGGACTGCCTGGACCCGGACTGCTGCCTGCAGTCGGCCTGTCAGAACAGCCTGCTCTGCCGGGGGTCCCGGGACCCGCTGGACATCATTCAGCAGGGCCAGACCGACTCGCCCGCCGTCAAGTCCTTCTACGACCGCATCAAGCCCTTGGCCGGCAAAGACAGCACCCACATCATCCCCGGAGACAACCCCTTCAACAGCAGGTAGGCACCCTCTGTCCCCGCGGGCCGCTGAGGTCTCTGCCTCCCTCCCAGTGAGACAGGCCCGGTGCTCGTAGTTCCCCTCTGGGTCCCCGTGGCCTGGGAGCTACCCCAGGGTCCGGGTCACAGGAGGCTCTGTCTGCTTTGGGGGTCGATCTCTGGAGGACTTGGCCGTCAAAACCTGCTGGAGACACCTGCGGGCAGCCTGGCTTTTCGATCATTTTTAGACTCTATTACAGTGGTACCTCGAGATATGAGTTTAATTCATTCCGTAACCTTGAGGTGTGGGAAACTATGAGACACTCGTGTCACGGTAAACTGGTGGGTCATGTGCAGCCGGCCGATCCGCTCGATGACTCCTATCTCAAATGTTGCTCGTATTTCAAAGCAAAAACCACTCGCTCGACAGCTCGTATCTCAAAAATCTCCTCTGTTAGGGACTCGTATCTCGAGGTGCCACTGTATTTTGGGAGATGATTGAAGTGCCATAATACCTCTGATTGTGGCTTCTGTTTGTTCACTGCCGAAATGTTTCATTCGGGCGAGCGCTAATCTGATACATACCTGATTCTGGCACCTGCGTGTCCAGATGATGCCAGTGGGTGGAATTCATGGAGGCCCTGTGCTGAGCCAGAGACCGCGTGCAGATCTGCTCCGATCCTCACGGCAGCCCCATCAATTCAGTCTGCTAATGGCCTGCTGTGTGCCAGGCCCTGTGTCAGCCAGCGAATCGCACCCCTCCTTCCAAACTGGTGGGGTTTCTCTCGAGTTTATTTTTGCTCTCGGTTGCTCACGGGAGGCCGGTGAAGATTCTGGGAACCAGTTCTGGATGTATTTTATACTCAGCTGGGCCCCTTCCACCACCCTCCCCAGGACATGTTAGAAGGGTACCCCAGGGGAAGGGTTGGCTTTGAGACACCGCCCCCCACCTCCTCTCCTCGAGGCCCTGTTTTTGTTTTTTGTTGTTTAATATATTTTTATTGACTTCAGACAGGAAGGGAGAGAGAGTTAGAAACATCCATGAGGAAAGAGAATCATTGATCGGCTATCTCCTACATACCCGACACTGGGGATGGAGCCCACAGCCCAGGCATGTGCCCCGAGTGGGAATCGAACCGTGACCTCCTGGTTCATAGGTTGACACTCAACCATTGAGCCACACAGGCCGGGCCTAGGCACTGTTCTGGTTCTGAGGGTGAGAAGGACAGGAGATGCAGGGATCTTCTTACGGCCTGCATATAACTCAGCTCACTTTTGTGGGTCTGGGTACAGACGTCAATTGTGTCTGCAGATGGGGTGATGGCCAGAAGGACCTTCTTGGGGGTGCGCCACACTCTCTCCAAGCTCCTTCCCACGGAGAAACAGCACCCCTGGTTGGGTCCTCTTTCACAAAACCTCCAGGAGCTAGGAACTTGAGCAGAGTGGTCCTGGCTTCCTGGCTGCCATCTTTCCCTTAGTTGCCAGGAGCAACTCAGGAAGAATGCTGTTTAAGCGGCTTCCACCCAGAAAAGAAAACAGCAGACTTCACTCCTTACGAGCCCCTATCTTCCTAAGGGGTTCTCTTGGAGCCCACACCCCCATCCGTACCCCATTAGACTTTGGGGAGAAGGCATCCTCAGGCCAGGACTCAGACCCCTCCCTGCTGAGACTGGGATGGGAGGTGGGTAATGGTGGGGCTTATTAATCCAGCAACCCCTGAGAACTCCAGCGGAAATGGTGTGGCCCCACTTCCTGGCCGCTCTCGGAATACAAGGGTTCCTTCCAAGCAAGTTCACCTTGGG
This sequence comes from Lasiurus borealis, assembly GCA_004026805.1. Lineage (NCBI taxonomy): Eukaryota > Metazoa > Chordata > Mammalia > Chiroptera > Vespertilionidae > Lasiurus > Lasiurus borealis. The sequence goes on from PVJN01012520.1 coordinate 21,021, forward strand.
CCACCCCCTCGAGCCTCTCTCTTTTCTGGTTCCACTAACAATAAAAGAGAAAAGGGAAAACATAATCTCAGCCCTGACCACTCCACCTGCCACCCCCAGCTCTATGTGCAGAATATACCACACACAGCCGTATTATTTTAATACAGGAACCCTCCCTAAGAAAAACTAAAGAAACCACAAATCTCTGACCAAAAGTGTATTTTCTCTGCTTGTTGAATCCTGGTTCTGGGGCAGAGATACCGTGGGGATGTCTCCTTTTTAATTACAAACATAATTCCTATTGCCGGAGACCCGTGACCGGTCCTTGCACTGGGCCCTGGGCCATAGCATTCCGGTGTGGTGCGCTATACAGTGGTACCTCGAGATACGAGTTTAATTCGTTCCGTAACCTTGAGGCGTGGGAAACTATGAGACACTGGAGTCACGGTAAACTGGTGGGTCGTGTGCAGCCGGCTGATCCTCGCGATGACTCCTGTCTCAACTGTTGCTCGTATTTCAAAGCAAAAATCGCTCGCTCGACAGCTCGTATCTCAAAAATCTCCTCTATTAGGGCACTCGTATCTCGAAGTACCACTGTACTGCAAATGCCCCTCTCAAAGGCTCTGATCCTATCAGCTTCTGTAAACACTTCATCAGTCATGTCCTGCTATTCTCCTTTTCACATTCTCTCCTCACCTGCTCCTCGCCATTCCGTCTTACCTTCATCCCCAATAGTCAGTCGCCACTTGCAAGAGATGCCTGAGGCCAAGATGCAGGAGAGCGGGCAGGGACTCCAGAGTCTTTGCCCAAAAGAGACTTGCTTTAGAGCAGTGGTTCTCAACCTGTGGGTCGCGACCCTTTGGGGGTCGAACAACCCTTTCACAGGGGTCGCCTAAGACTATTGGAAAACACCTATTTCCCATGGTCTTAGGAACCAACACACCGCTCCTCGGTGTAGCAAAGTGTAGCAATGTAGTTTACTGTTGTCCTATGAAGACTGTTGCCCATGCTACACCACGATTCAAGACAACAATTCATTTATTTGTAATTAGAAAGAAATATTTCACAATATATAATCGCATATTGTTTTTGTGACTAATCCCTATGCTTTAATTATGTTCAATTTGTAACAATCAAAATACATCCTGCATATCAGATATTTACATTACAGTTCATAACGGTAGCAAAATGACAGTGATGAAGTAACAACGGAAATAATTTTATGATTGGGGGTCACCACCACATGAGGAGCTGTCTTAAAGGGCCACAGCCTTAGGAATATTGAGAACCACTGCTTTAGAGGAAGCTCACCACCCATTGAACCACGCTCCATCACGCCGGCATGGGTGCCCAGTTCAGAAATACAAAAGGGCACTTCAGAGACGTAGGTTGAAGTTCACCGAGCATGTGGATTGCAGTACATTGTCAAATAATGAAGAACACAACTAGAGTTAAAAAAAATTTTTTTTTAATCCAAGACTTCTAAGAAAGCATTTCCCCTAGATAATAGCCTACAAAAATAACTAAAATGCCTTGACTCCACCACTATAATTTATAGAGCAGATCGCACTATCTAGATAATGTGATAATTGTTACACATCAATAATCATAAATAGAAATGGAGGGATAGCATGTCTGAGCTCGAGCTTTTCTGCAAAGCGACTGCCTTGAAGCCATAGGAAGCCGGGAGCAGTGGAGAATTAGAAAAATAGGGGGTGGAAATCAGAGGCAACCCAGCTACTCCTGTTCCTACAGCTCTCTGCCAAGCCTCGTGCCATAAGAATGATTTAAAAGAACTACCAGTCGTGCCGCAACCGGTTTGGCTCTGTGGATAGAACGTCGGCCTGCAGACTGAAAGGTCCCAGGTTCGATTCTGGTCAAGGGCATGTACTTTGGTTGCGAACACATCCCCAGTGGGGGACGTGCAGCAGGCAACTGATGGATGTTTCTGGCTCTTTATCCCTCTCCTTTCCTCTAAAAAAAAAAAAACACACACACACACACAACAACAACTACCAGTTGTATAAAAAAGGGAGGGAGGGCGCTCCTACTTTTGTTTTCTCATCACAAGCACTTTGTACCTCGAGGTCACCGACGCGCATCATGGATCTCAAAATCATGCCTGGGAAGACCCGAAAGAAATCTTAGTCTGAGCTTCGATACGGAACCAGAAATTGAGCAAAAGAATTATTTGCATAAATTAGTGTCCCGCTTTCCAAAGACTCCAGCGTTGGGGTCGGAACCAGCTAAAACCAGGCTCCGTTTGTGAGGCAGCCAGTGGCAGACAATGAGAGGTCTCAGTGGGACCTCTCAGCCCTCCCAAGAGCCCCCCAGCGTTGGAGTGGAGCCGTTGGGGGGATTGCTAATAAAAAGGAGAGGTGCTCGGAGAAAGCATCCCTCCAGCTGCGGGGTCTCCTGGGACTGCAGCATGAGCCCATTCCAAAAATGGAGCCGTTTCGGACAAGATTCTGGCAAAGAGCGGGTCGGCCTGATTACCCAGTCCCGGAGCTGGGAGCGGGTCCAGAAACCTGGAAAGCCCTCTCTGCCTTTGCCAAGATGCCCAGTGGCTTGAAGGCCCGCAGGACAGCTGCCCACCTGCCTGGCAGGCTGGGGCTCAGTGGGAAGGGGGGTCGCGTTAGCCCACGTCCCCATGACGTCAAGAGACTTCAGGTGATGGGGGGCGGGGGGGGTGCCTTCCCCCTCCATGGATTCTGAATAGAGAACCGTGGCGTCTCCGTGGCTTTGCAGATTTCCCAGGAGCTGCTGGTGGGACAGGGACCTCTTGGGGACGCTCTAGTGACTGTCGCTGGAGAGAGGGGAGCTTCCTCTGACAGTGGGAAAGGGTTGGGTGGGGTTTCAGCCACCTCCCCTGCTTCTGGGATAGCAAGAGTTGGATATGAGAAATACATCACCACATGGAACCCAGAATCCAGGCTAGGCCGTCCTGGAAATAAACAGAGAGCTCCACATTCCCTGCTCCTGGCCAGTCATGGATTGTGAGAAACTCTGCTCTTAAAGGGCAACAGAAAGCAATGTGTGTAGGGTAATGACCTGGGCAAAGGGTGAGGATGGGCTAGAAGGGGGGTCAATGGGGTGGGGGAGGGGAGAAGGGACATATGTAATATTTTCAACAATATTTTTTTAAATATATTTTATTGATTTTTCACAGAAAGGAATGGAGAGGGATAGAGAGCCAGAAACATGTATGAGAGAGAGACATCGATCAGCCGCCTCCTGCACACCTCCCTACTAGGGATATGCCTGCAATCAGGATACATGCCCTCGACCGGAATCGAACCTGGGATCTTTCAGTCCGCAGGCCGATGCTCTCTCCACTGAGCCACACCGGTTTTGGCTTCAACAATATTTTTTAAAAATCATTTAATTGTTACAAAGTTTTTTCCCCAGAGCCCCACCCTTCACCCAGGTAATAATTAAAAAGAAGGAAAAAAACTTTTTAAAAAGATGATGACTCTTTAACAAATGAACAAAAGTTTTTGTTTGTTTGTTTGTTTTCATATTATGAAATTTAATCCAAGAGTTACTTGGGGCAGTTATTGTCTTTTCTTTTTTTTTATTGAATATATTTTTATTGATTTCAGAGGAGAAGGAGGAGAGAGATGGACACATCAATGACGAGAGAGAATCATTGGTCAGCTGCCTTCTAGTGGGGTAGAGCCAGAAACCCAGGCATGTTCCCTGTTCAGAAGCAATCCATGACCTTCCGGTTCATAGGTTGACGTTCCACCACTGAGCCACACTGGCTGGACAATTGTTCCCTTTAAAATAATACATTTGATTTATAGGTTTATCACATATGTATGGATTGCACATTTTCTTTTAATCCAAGGTTATTTACCAAGATTTTTTCCATTCTAACTCAAGCTGAGGCCTCTTGGACTGTCGACAAAAGAATGTCCAAACGCATAGAGAATTTTTGTAAGAGTTTGTTTGAGCCAAACTAATGACAGATGCTAGGGAGCAAGATCTCAAATGCTCCCCAGAATAACAGTTTTGCAGCTTTGTTTATGCGTTGGAAATTAAGGAATGGATGTAAGGAAAATTGAAGAAAGCAAATTCGATTATAGGTTAGTTAACAAAGGAATGGGTTCCCTTGAAAGTGACTACCCCCTTCCAGGGCATTGCTTCTGGCACTTTAGCACTGACATTTCTGTTGGTTGGAATGTCCTGTACACCAAAATGTTGTGTGTTTGACCAGTCAATCAGGCCACGTAACCAGGTTGCGGGTTCAATTCCCAGTCAAGCGCATGTAGAGGCAACCGATCAGTGTTTCTCCCTCACTTCTGTGTTTCTATTTCTCTCTCTTCCTTCCTCTCTCCAAAAAAAAAAAAAAGCAATGTGTGTAAATACCCGGCCTCATCATAACGCTCTGTGTTCCCGCCACCCTTGTTATCCCCCTGCCATCCCGGCCAGGAGGAGGAGGGTTGCACTGCCTTCCTCCACAGACAAGAAAGGGAAGAGTGGCAGCTGCTGAGGCTTTTGCCCGAGTGGAGTACTCTGTGCCCAGCTAAGGCACAGCCTGAGGGACTGACGGGGCAGCCTGAGGGTGGGCCACGCCATCACAGGGGGTCTAACATGAAGCGAGGCCAAGGGGAAAGATATTAGTGGGGGGGACTTCATTGCCCCGCCTAGTGAGTGTGATGCTACCTGGCTGTCACCCTAGCATGTCGCCAGTCCTGCTCTCAGGTGAAGTGGGCATTGAGGCAGCCTCTTGCCCACGCCTGTCTGTGAGGTGTGGTCAGGGGAGCCTGAAGTTGAGTGGAGAGTGTGGGTCTTGCCTTAGGGACCAGATGAGGATTGTGGGGAGGAAACTGGACCCTGTCTCCTTGTTCTCGGGGTGTGCTCGTGGCTCAGAGGCCTGTTTCTTTTTCTCCCAGCCTGGTTTCTCTCATCCGGGGCCAAGTGGTAACCACAGATGGGACACCCCTGGTCGGTGTGAACGTGTCCTTTGTCAAGTACCCCAAATACGGCTACACCATCACCCGCCAGGATGGCACGTAAGTACTGGTGGGGCTCTCGCTTCTCGGGTGCAGACAGATACGGCAGTGCTATGGGTGCCCCAGCCTCGGAGGAACCGGGGGGCCGCCCATTGCGGGCTGGAACGCCACCCAGGCCAGAGCTCCATGGGGACTCACCCACAGGTCGGCTTTCGCTGTTAGGCCTGATGTCAAAGTAAAAATACAAAGTAGAATGGCCGAGCTATGGAGGGCTGCCAATGGTCCTTCTCCTTCCCCAGCTCAGTGAACGCTTTTGTCTGTGTGTGAGTGAGTGTGAGTATGTGTGAGTATGTGTGTGTGCATGTGTGAGTGTGTGTGTGTGTATGCATGTGTGTGAGTGTGTGTATGCATGTGTGAGTGTGTGTGAGAGTGTGTGTGAATGTGTGTGTGAGTATATGTGAGTGTGTGTGTGTGTGAGAGTGTGTGTGTGAGTGTGTGTGAGTGTGAGAGTATGAGTGTGTGTAAGGTGTGTGTGTGTGTGTGTGTGAGTGTATGTGAGTGTGTGTGTGAGAGAGAGTGTGAGTGTGAGTGTGTGTGGGGTGTGTGTGAGTGTGCATGCATGTATGAGTGTGTGAGTGTGCGTGCATGTGTGAGTGTGTGAGTGTGTGTTTGTGAGTGTGTGTGAGTGTGTGTGTGAGGGTTGTGTTTTTGAAAGTGGCTAAGAGATCTTTGAAGTCTTCATCGGAAGAAAAAAAACTTGTGTAACTATGTGTGGGGGTGATTGCTAAGCTGATTGTGGTGACTGTTCCACAATCTGTACACCTATCATGTTGTACACTTGAAATCAATATAATGTCACATGCTCCATTGTGTCTCGAAAAAGTTGAGGTTCTCTGAAACAAACAGAAACCCGGAAACAGCCCCGGCGTGTAAGAAGGAAGCTTTAATGCCCCTCTCTGCCCTGGCATCGTATTGCTGTAGCTCCACTGGGCATGAGCCTCGCACGATGCTAAGTGCTTTACGCCAGGAGGGCGAAACACTGTCTTAAAGGGCCAGGTGGCACATATCTTAGGCTTTGACTGACACATGGTTCCTTGTTACACCTCCTCGGCTCTACCCTGCCAGCACACAACATCTCCAGCAGATAAGTAACTGATGGGCGTGGCTGCATTCCAATGAGACTTTTTTTTTTTAATATATATTTTATTGACTTTTTACAGAGAGGAAGGGAGAGGGACAGAGTCAGAAACATCAATGAGAGAGAAGCGTTGATCAGCTGCCTCCTGCATACCTCCCACTGAGAATGTGCCTGCAACCAAGGTACATTCCCTTGACCGGAATCAAACCTGGGACCTTTCAGTCCGCAGGCAGATGCTCTATCCACTGAGCCAAACCAGCCAGGGCCCAATGAGACTTTTTATACAGAATCAGGGAATGGCCAGGTTTAGCTACCCCTGCTCGGCACTCATCACAGTACAGTGGTACCTCGAGATACGAGCTTAATTCGTTCCGTAACCTTGAGGCGTGGGAAACTATGAGACGCTCGAGTCGAGGTAAACTGATGGGTCGTGTGCAACCGGCCGATCCACATGATGACTCCTATCTCAAATGTTGCTCGTATTTCAAAGCAAAAATCGCTCGCTCAACGGCTCGTATCTCAAAAATCTCGTATGTTAGGGCACTCGTATCTCGAGGTACCACTGTATTCCATTCTCTCAGCCACTCTGTGAAGTTGCTGTCATTATCCCCATCGCAGAGGTGAAGAAACGTGGGCTCAGAGAGGGTCAGTAAGTTGCCCACAGACACACAGTAAGTGGAAGAGTCTGGATTCCACCCAGTTTGTGGGCCCCAAAGCCCAGACTCTTTCTGGTTCCTCTTCCCGCCGCTTCCCCTCCTCCCCGCATGCTCGGCCCCTCCCTCTGCTCTCAGGGTACCTGCCCTGTCTGAGGGTGCGTGCACCGTCTCAGAGAGCCCACTCCCCTCCCCTCCAGGTTTGACCTGATCGCCAATGGGGGCGCCTCGTTGACCCTGCACTTCGAGCGGGCTCCGTTCATGAGCCAGGAGCGCACCGTGTGGCTGCCGTGGAACAGCTTCTACGCCATGGACACCCTGGTGATGAAGACCGAGGAGAACTCCATCCCCAGCTGCGACCTCAGCGGCTTCGTCCGGCCCGATCCCATCATCATCTCCTCCCCGCTGTCCACCTTCTTCAGCGCTGCGCCTGCCCACAACCCCATCGTGCCCGAGACCCAGGTAGGAGGGGCGAGAACCGGTCAGTACCAGCCTTTTCCAAAACCTGCCTGGCCAACCCCATTCTCTGGCCCAGAAACCAATAGGAAGGGGAGAGGCAAAAAGTAGCAACACCGTAGAATCTGTAGTCACTCAAGACAAGACCGAATCTCTCCTGGACGTTCGAGATGCTTCCACCTAGCCGTGCGAGACGCCGGCAGTCGCCGGTGCCTTTCACAAAATGAAAACAATACCCAGATGTGCCACCCCACCTGCAAATGGCTTTTCATTCCCGCGAGTCGCAGAGGCACATGATAACAGGCGCTTTAACGATCCACCTCGGGGCTGCCACCGAGGGCATATCACTTGATGGCCTCCCTGTCGCTTTACGCCGATTGTCGGTGGAAGTTGCGGGTTCATATAATTACAGCCTCTCGCGGCCTCCCCGCGGGCAGCGAGCAATAAAGCCTGCTGTTCTTATTTACATCTTTTCGCCCACCGTGTGGCTTTTCCAGAGAAGCACAACGGTGACCGAGAATAATTATGAATCCGGAAATCATAACCTCGGCCCCTTCGCTCCATGGTGTAGGAGAAAGTGTGTGTGTGTGTGTGTGTTTTCCATCAGTCCTTCCTTGAGGGCGCTGGATGCAGTGTGTGTGCCCGCGTGTTTTCAGGTTCTTCATGAGGAAATTGAGCTGCCCGGTACCAACGTGAAGCTCCGCTACCTGAGTTCCCGGACCGCGGGCTACAAGTCGCTGCTGAAGATCACCATGACCCAGTCCACCGTGCCCCTGAACCTCATCAAGGTCCACCTGATGGTGGCCGTGGAGGGCCATCTCTTCCAGAAGTCATTCCAGGCCTCTTCCAACCTGGCCTACACCTTCATCTGGGACAAGACCGATGCGTACGGCCAAAGGGTCTACGGACTCTCTGACGCTGTTGGTATGTCTGGGTCTCACACCCCTATTGATGCTTGAATTTCATCATGTGTGTATTTGACCGGTCGTTACGGAGTTCTTAAAATGCGTCAAGAATTATTCTAGTAGATAGAAATGCAGTGGTCCATGGGACAGGCAAGAATCCCCTCCATGGACCGTCTGCTCTAGGGGGGGGATCAAGATCATAAACCCAAATTGGACAAGAAAATGCCAAGCCGTGATCTGTGCTCACGCCGTGATTTGTGCCAGGGAGGAGTGATGTACGCTGGGAACGCCTTTTATCGGGGAAGGCTCTCCAGAGGGTGACATTCTGGCGGGAAAAGAGAGGAGAATGGGGTGTTTGGAGGACATCGAGGAGGCCAGTGAGGCTGGGATGTAGTGGACAAGGAGAATATTCAAGAGAAGGGAGAGCAGTGGTCGCTTTCGAGTGAGCACGTGCAAATGACCCAGAATGCACTGTGAGGATCAGAAACTGGCGCTGGGGGAGCTAGACACCATGTGCTATGTGTCATGCTTTGCCTTTGAGGGAATCACATCACACACACACACACACACACACACACACACGAGAAGTGTCCTTCGGTTATCAGGCCTTGAAGAGTTGTAGGCTGTGGATTAATGTCAACCTACCCAGTATAGTTTCCTCCTGATAGAAAGCTATCTGGGTTCATTAAAATCCAGATTCCTATGTTGTTGGTTTTTGGTTTTGTTTTCCTTTTTACAAACAGGCTTGTGATTTCCAAGAACTGCAGTAAGTAACCAAAATAAAAAACCAGCATAACTCAGACATTTTCACTGTAAATGGCACCCTGTGTTTTGTTAGGAGTTTTATGGTTTTAGGTTTACATTCAAGTCTTTAATCCCTTTGAGTTAATTTTTGTATAAGGTGTAAGACAGGTGTCCAGTTTTCCCAACAGCATTTATTGAAGAGACTGTACGTCCTATCTCATGGTATAGTTTTGGCTGCTTTGTCATTAATTAGTTGCCCATATATGCATGGGTTTATTTCTGAGCTCTCGATTTTGTTCCATTGACCTAGTGTCTGTTTTTATGCTAATACCACACTGTTTTGATTATTGTAACTTTGTAATATAGTTTGAAATCAGGGAGCATGATGCTTCTTGGCATTGTTCTTCTTTCTCAACATTCCTATGCATTGTTTTAGGATTGTTTGTTCTATTTCCGTGAAAAAAAGTCTTCAGTGTTTTGATAGGGATTGCATCAAATCAGTCAGTTGCTTTGAGTAGTCTGGACATTTTGAAATATTAATTCTTTTCATCCATGAGCATGGAATATCTCTTCGTTTATTTGTGTCTTCTTCAATTTCTTTCATCAGTGTCCTATAGTTTTCAGTGAGCAGGTCTTTCACATCCTTGTCTAAATTTTTTCCTAGGCATTTTATTCTTTTTTTTTTAATTTTAAGCAGGACAATTTGATAGGTGGTGTTGTCTTCTCCATCACATGACAACTAATGACAGCTTAGTGACTTTAGTGGACATTGATGCTTATTGGCTATCCATTAGGCCATTAGGATTTGCAAATTAATATTTTAATTCTAACATTGCTCATTTATTTATTAGCTAGAATACTTTCATATAGAGATACTTTCTCTTTAACTGCTTGGTTATTTGAGATACAGTCCAAATAAGAAAATAAGGATAAATGTTTGATTCTTTCTATTTATTTATTAGTTTTCAGTATAATAAGTCAGTTTCTTTGACATCCTCTAATGGTGGCAAATTAATGTCTTTTAAAAATACCATTCTAGCCCTGGCCAGTCTGGGTCAGTGGATAGAGCATCAGCCTGCATACTGGAAGTTTCTGGGTTCGACTCCCTTCAAGGGTACATGCCCGGGTTGCAGGCTCGATCCCCACTTAGGGGGCATGCAAGAGGCAGCCAATCAAGGAATGATTCTCTCTCATCATTGACGTTTCTATCTCTCTCTCCCTCTCCCTTCCTCTCTGAAATCAATAAAAGTATATTTAAGATAAATAATAAAAATCCCATTCTGAACTTAGTGAGTGAACTGTCTCTACTATAGTGGTTTCAATGCAGGGAAGCTCTTTTCTTTGCTGATGCTCAGATTGCACCATCTTCGGCAGCCTCTTCACGCTGACTCCCAAATTCTTTCAACGTGACCCCCGCGGATTTTTGGTCCTTCCTTTCTCTCCGGTGTGATGGAGTGGCCAGGCCTCATCTTGCTCATTTCTTGCTCTGGCGATATCTTCAAGGAGCCCTGATTCCTTCTAATGAGAAATCATATTTCAAGGCCGCAAGCCAGGCACTCGCCATTCTCTCTGCTGCCGGGACAGTGGTTGTTTCTTGGAGTTTTCAGAGGACGAGCGAGGAAACGGATGGTTTTTCTCAAAAAAGATCAAATGCATCTTCGCTTCCTATCGAAACGCCCATAGCTCAGGATTTAGAAGATGCTGCGAGAATCCCGAAGGTGACACACGCAGTTAAGAATTTAATGTGGTGGGGATCGCAGTAATAGCAGCGGCTCCTCTTTCGAAAGCCGCATTCCAATTAAAAATGTACGGCCTCTCGGTGGCCTGTCTCCTGTCTCCGTCTCTCTCGCCCCGTTTTCCACGTGGGAAAGGGGAGCCACGAGGAGGAGGAGGTCTGAGCCAGAGCAGCGAGCACTAAGCCCTTCATCTCCTGTTTCTCTCTCCCATTTGTCCCTGCAGCAAACACGGGTTGAGGTGGGGGGTGGGGGTGCAGTTTCTGGGTTCTGTTCCCCACTGACTTGCCATGCAACTGGCAGGCTGGGTCCCATACCTGTGTCCCCCGGCACCTCTGGAATCTGGAGTGAACATTCCGAGCGCTGCCACTCCCCCAGGCTGCTGTCTCCACTCTTCTTATAAATGAGCCACTAAGCCTGGCCGGTGTGGCTCAGTGGATAGAGCATTAGCCTGCAGACTGAAGGGTCCCTGGTTCGATTCCAGTCAAGGGCACATGCCCCAGTTTGCAGGCTCCATTCCCAATAGGAGGCGTGCAAGAGGCGGCCGATCAATGATTCTTCCTCATCCTTGATGTTTCTCTCTCTCTCTTTCCTTCTCCCTTCTTCTCTGAAACCAATAAAAGTAGCCACCAAGCTCCCATAGGCCTCTCTCCCAGGGGCTGCAGATAAATCACGAAAGTCTAATAAATGCAGGCCGCGAGCAGGGGCTGAGGAGCGGGCTCCTGTCCATCTCGGAAGGAGAGCCGCGTAGGTTCTTAAACGATTCGGCTCCTGCCTCCACGTCAGGAGCCGGGGTGCTTTCTGAAAGCCGGCTCCTCTCCGGAAAGGTCTCTCCCTCCCCACGGAGCGCCCCTGTGTAAGGTCCCAAGGTTGAGTTCAGCCGGAAATTTGGATTGAATATCGGGTGGCATAGTGAGGGGAAAAGCAATCGGCCGCGGCAACTTCGGTGGGATCTGGGGGCGGGCTGGGTCTTGGGGTGAACGCGTGTTTCCCGGGCCCGGGGAGTGCGCTGCTGGAATCATCAACTCTCTGGTTCCCCACCACCACCCCTTCTTCTCGCCCTCCAGTGTCCGTGGGGTTCGAGTATGAGACCTGCCCCAGCCTCATCCTGTGGGAGAAGAGGACCGCCCTCCTGCAGGGCTTCGAGCTGGACCCGTCCAACCTGGGCGGCTGGTCCCTGGACAAGCATCACATCCTCAACGTGAAGAGCGGTACGTGCTGGCTTTCCCCGCCTCCAACGCGCCTTACTCTGGACCCTTCTGTCCATTTCACTGTCAGTCTCTAGCCCCTTCCCTCGGCCAGTTTCCTCCACCCGCCATCCCCCCAATACTCGCTGGTGTCCCACCTTCTCTTTCGAAATGTCACAGCACGTGGGGCCGCTTTCCCCAGACCGGGCCTCCCAATTCTTCGATCAGCTTTTCTACACACATTATCCGGCCCGCTCCCCCAGCCCCGGGCTCTTCCCGCCCCGTCTCTCAGCCACTCAGAGGCATCACATGGAAGCGTCCCAGGCCGCCCTTCCCCGCGTCAGTCACCTCCCGTCCCCACCGCGGGCCGATCGGCATGTCTCCCTCCGGGCCGCACAGCCACCTCTGTGCCGCCCGCAGGCATCCTGCACAAGGGCACCGGCGAGAACCAGTTCCTGACGCAGCAGCCGGCCATCATCACCAGCATCATGGGCAACGGCCGCCGCCGCAGCATCTCCTGCCCCAGCTGCAACGGCCTGGCCGAGGGCAACAAGCTGCTGGCCCCCGTGGCGCTGGCCGTGGGCGTGGACGGCAGCCTCTTCGTGGGCGACTTCAACTACATCCGGCGCATCTACCCCTCCCGCAACGTGACCAGCATCTTGGAGCTACGGTAAGCGGCCGCACGCATCGGCGCCTGCTTTGGCTCCGTCGCTGCCGTGGCCACGCGGCTCCCTGGGTCACCCGTGGCTGCCACTGGGGCTTCTCCAGAGACTGGACATTCCCCTGGGATGGACGGGGGGTTCGGAGCCTCGGACCAGACTCAAGTGAGGATCTGGGGAAAGGCGTGGTGTAGCTAGAAAACACTAGGGCATACACGCATTTCAGACAGTTGTCAATATACAGTGGTACCTCGAGATACGAGTTTAATTCGTTCCGTAACCTTGAGGCGTGGGAAACTATGAGACGCTCGAGTCGTGGTAAACTTGGTGGGTCGTGTGCAGCCAGCCGATCCATGCGATGACTCCTATCTCAAATGTTGCTCGTATTTCAAAGCAAAAATCGCTCGCTCGACAGCTTGTATCTCAAAAATCTCGTATATTAGGGCACTCGTATCTCGAGGTACCGCTGTACCTTAGTTACAAACAAGGAAAGCGATGTCAGTCCTGCTGTTTGGGTTGGGACCTGGGTAGCTGTGTGTTAGCAAACCCCCAGCCTGAATCTAACACATAGCAGACAGTGAGAGAACTGCTCCAAGCTGTGGGTCCGTTTCGGTGGTTTCTAAATGGGCACTTTTTCAAAATAAAGATTCCTGGAGCCCAGCCCCAGAGGCGAAGATGCAGTGAGTCTAGAGCAGTGGTTCTCAACCTGTGGGTCGCGACCCCTTTGGGGTTCGAACAACACTTTCACAGGGGTCGCCTAAGACCATCGGAAAACAGATACTTACATTATGATTCATAATAGTAACAAAATCACAGTTATGAAGTAGCAATAATTTTATGGTTGGGGGTCACCACCACATGAGGAACTGTATTAAAGGTCTCGGCATTAGGAAGGTTGAGAACCACTGGTCTAGAGGCCAAGGCATCCTTTACCCCTGACAAGCTTGGAAGGAGATTCCAACATCTGAGAAGCACCGATAATTATTTACTGATCCACGTGTTTAGGTTGAGCAGCTCCATGTGGGAGCTCTCTGTGAATTCTCTGCGTCTTCCCGCTTTCACTGGGACGTGACTCAGGATGACTTAGAATAGGTCACGCTAGGCCACTCCTACCCTCTTCCCCGGTACATTCAGCGCTTGCTGCTAAGTCCAAAGCCCAGGTTCCCCTGTGCTGAACAGAGTTTCTTGGAAACTCTCTTCCCAGTGAAGTTGATTCCAGGCCATTGAACCTTGAGAGGGATCTCTAAGTAGAGAGAGATGAAGTCTATAAATAGGGCAGAAATGTATTCAACAGATACTTGGGGAAGGTGTACTGTGCCTGGGACTTGCTGGCTGGAGGGGTTGGTGGGGGCAGCAGGGACAGGGGGGTGGCGATTGCAGATAGGAACCAACAAAGTCCTAGTCATGGTGCTCATGGTCTGATATGGAACTCCAATCATGTGGACAACTGACAAACAACTTCAAGTTGCATTAAATACTTTAAGGAGAACCTAACAGGCTAAGGGATATCGATTATGGAGGGGAAGGAGGAGGAATGAAGAAGCTACATGAGGTAAAGTGGTCAGGAAAACCCCTCAGACCAGGTGACATTTGAGCTGGGTCCTGAACGAAGAGGTCCACCATGGGACCATCTGGAGGGAAATGTTCCAGACAGAGAGAAGTTATGCAAAGGTCTCATATCTGAATATAACCTGTTTTATTTAAGGGACAAATAACATCCAATATGGCGAGAAGGTGGTGAGCTCAGGAGAGAGTGTCTCAGAGGGGGTCAAAGAGGCAGGGAGGGGACTGGTGCTTCAGGGTCTTACTATCATGTTGATGAGAATAGATCATATTCTTACTGCAATGGACAGCCATTGGAGGTGGACGAAGAAAGTGGGTGGAGTTGATGTGATCTGATTTGCATTTTTTAGAGATGATTCGGGCTACTGTGTGGAGACTGGACTGCAAGAGTGGAGCTCTTGCAAGAGTAGCAGTTGTCCAGGACTTGGGTGATGGTGATATGGACTAGGGCGGTAGCCAGGGAGATGGGGAAGTATTCTAACTGGGACATATTTTATAGATAAATCTAATCAGAATTGTTGATTGATTGGATATAAGGAATTAGGGGGGGGGGAGAGAGAGAGAGAGAAGAATCAAGGTGATGCCTGAGCAATTAAGGGTACTGTGGTCCCTTGTGCAGCAGCCTCAGCTCCCAGGTGCAGGACTTAGTTGAAGTCACAGGTTGCTCTTGCATTTTACTCTCTTTGAGGCTCCTTCTGGGAGAGAGATCAATGACCCGAGCACCAGCAAGTGCTGCTGAGACTGCACCAGGCCCTAGGAGAGGTAAAAAGAAAGGAGAAAACCGCAGCTCCACCCCTCGCAGATTGCAACCTCTGTAGTCCAGGGGCCATTTCCTGAGGTGATGTGAGCCACACCTGTGCTGGGCTCTGAGGTTCGGACAGGGATGAAACCAAAGCTCAAAGAGCAGCCATTCCAGGCTGAGACGGGCACCCAGGCAAGTGAGACAGTTCATGCTGTGTTCTAGAAGAGCCAGCAGCCAAAGGCCACAGAAGGACAAAGTGGGGGGGGGGGGGTCATGAGAATAAGAGGGTGTCATAACCAAAAGACGAACAAGGAGAGGAAGAAGGAGACAAAATGGAAGAGACTGGATAAACTCAACCTGCCGAGTTGACAGCCAGACAAACCCCTTTTCCTGGAGCTCCCCAAGTAGGTCTCTTTCCCAAGATGCTTGTTTCCTCTTCTGTCCCAGGAGAGCCCTCTTCTTCTCGGGCCTCCTGTGGGCCATGGAGACAGGAGTACAGGCAGTGGGTGAAGGTAGCATTGTGCTTTCCCATGAGGGTCACCCTTCTCACTGACATTTGTCACCCCCCCATCTCTTCCTTGTCACTGCTTTCCTGCTCAGCCCTGCATTGGCTGCATTCCCACCTCCAAACCTTGACTCCTGCCCCTCAGCCTACTTACAACACCCTGTCTACCTCACCTCTGAGACCATCTTTAAGGCTCCATTTGAAGGCCCCTTCTTCCTTGAAGCCCGATCTCCTTAGTGGAAATAATTCTCAACCTCGTCGTGGTCACCTCTGTTATAATTTTCCACAAAAGTTGACAGTGTTTACTGCCTTGTTTTTTAGGTGTTTCTGTGTAAGTCTTAGGACCCTAGTATGAGAGTTTCTGGGGAGCACGCAGCTTGGGTATCTTTGCTCCTTGAGGCCTAGAGTAGTGACTGATCCACACCAGCAGCTCAAGACCTGTGGCTGGAGTTCAAGTGGACACAACCCCTGGTTGGAGTTTGCCCTTGGTTCCCTGTCTCTCAAGTTGTAGAGGCCACAGGATAGGTGCCAGCCCAGGGCCCGCCCAGAGCCATGCCACACCCACATGGTGACAACCATACAGCTGGAGGGCATGGAACCACCAATTGTTGCTTTTTTCCTCTTTCCCCGCCTCTGGACATGTTCTTGCTTCATCAGCAGGTATCCAGAGAGGCTTAGAAGTTAAGCTTCTACAAGAACAACGGTTTGATTCTTCTTTTCTTCCCACTCCACACCTGTCAACCCCCACTCTTCACAACAGTAACCTTCAAAGGGAGAGAGGAGGGAGGGGGAGACCTGTCTCACTTATGTCTTCTCTCCACTGTGAGCTGGCAGCCGAATGATGCCATTTCAGGAGCCAGTGCCCAGCCCTCTCCCGCTCACCCGCACCCAGAGCCGCGCCTCTGAATCCGAATTTTATTTACGTGTCCCATCGTGTTCTCGCTGTTCTTCTCCCTTCCTTCGCCTGTGGAAAACACACCTGGAAAACATCCAGTGCTGGGAAAAGCCTTCTTCAATGCCACCAGCACTGAACACATTTTCAACATTCGCTTCCCCCAAAAGCCTGACATGGCCTATTGCAGCTCATTTCCCTTCTTCTAACTATCACCCACTCCAGGTGACCCCTAGAAAACGCCCCCAATACAGTGGTACCTCCAGACACGAGTTTAATTCGTTCCGTAACCTTGAGGCATGGGAAACTATGAGACACTCGAGTCGCGGTAAACTGGTGGGTCGTGTGCAGCTGGCCGATCCGCGCGATGACTTCTATCTCAAATGTTGCTCATATTTCAAAGCAAAAATCGCTCGCTCGATGGCTCGTATCTCAAAAATCTCGTATGTTAGGGCACTCGTATCTCGAGGTACCACTGTATTGGGAATTGGACCCCAATATAAGGCAGTGACTGATAAAGGATAGGATGCCTTTTCTTAATATGGCCCCTTTGGCAAACCTAAGACTCGTGCACTTTCCATAATATTTTAATGTCTATTTTTTTTTAATATAAGGTTACGTTATGATATTTAAAAGGTTTTTTCCCAACTAAAACGCTTCCCGTGCTGAGATTCTGATGGTGCAGTTGGGGTGACTCAACGGCATCATTGCATTGGGGAAGCTATTCAGGGCGGGATTGTCCAGCTCAGGGGTGTCAGTGCTAGAGGGGGAAGAGGCGTGAGAAAGAGGGAGCCGAGGGAGGAGGGCAAGGGCAGCAGAAATTGGAATAAGCCTCACCAGGCAAAGATGAGCTTTGCCTGAGGATTTCAATCAGGACAGACCCTGCTTGATGCCAGTGTAGGATGTGCAGGAGGAAGATGGTTCGAGAGAGAGAGCAGACACTTTCCCTGTGTAGTCAGGGTATAATCACGGAGGTCAGGAGACCAGAATAGCAGTGATAACAATATCACCATGAAACTTTTGGCTGTTCTTGGCTCTGTTTTCAAAGCTCTTTTACCAAAGACAGATCTAGATCTCGTGCAATTTCAGAACGAAACTGAAATTATTTAGGATGAGAAAAGAAAACAGAGCAACTGCAGATTTGGAAAAGCTGGTAATCACTGAAAACATCACAAAATCCAGACAAATAACCTACATTTTTTTATTAATTAACTACTCTTACACGTCCAGGATATTTGTTTTCCTACACTTTTTGACTGCATCCTCTTCGATTGTCTCTTAATATGACAATGACTTTGTAACATTGTTATCTATGAAAAGAATAGAGAGAGATTCAGTCTTGCCTTAGATAGAGCTGGTCAAAAGTTGCTTCAGATTACTGATAAATTAGACGTGTTTCTTTGATGTTCACGGTCGATTACGGGCGATGTCGTGAAAATGGTTAGAATTGTCGATGTTGGGAAAACTTCATCAGCTTCTTTCATAGTATCTCTGGGCATTTCAGGTTTTCGTGTTCAGTGAATAATCAAAACAATTTTTTAGACCGACACTCATCAGCCAGTTTGTCACTGATGTCCTGGTAATAGTGCAGTGTGACTTCTACTCTGGGCGTGGCACTTCCGGTCACGGTGGGATGAGAATCAGCTCAATGGGGCAGGGGCATCCCTGAGGGCCCTTCCTAACCAGCATGTCTAGCAATAACCTAACAAGACGGTGCAAGGCGGACATAACACCCACAGAAGCACGTCCCCCTAAAAGTAAACTAAGTGTGTGTCCCAACTCACTTTTGTTTAGTTACAACTAAAACAAACAAAAAATGTGGCCATTCCAACCCCACCCTCTTCTGTGGCACAGAGGGAGTTAGAATAGAGAAAATAGCTGCCCAAGGACACAGAAGGCCTGGGAGGGGCAGGTGGAGGGAATGGAGGGGGAGGGGTCAATGAGAAAAACAAACAAAGCGGACATCTGTAATACTTTCAACAATAAAGATAAATTATTTTAGAAAAAGAAAAAAAAAGAAAGAGCCAACAGCGGACTGCAGCTTTGTGATTCTGGGTAGAACCTGAGGGATTGGAACCAGCCCAAGGCAGGGTCTACGCAGCCTCATTCCCACTCTCCATCACTCAGAAACCCCTTTTCCCAGTCTGCCTCTCTCCGGACTCCTTCCTAAAAATCAGCGGTGTGGGAAAAAGTCCCGTCCATATTTACTTCTTCTTTTCACAACAAAGACAAGCACACACACATAAATCACAAGACAGCCCCATGAGCGCTCTGCACGGCAAGCTGGGAACCCTCAGAGAGACCCTGAAGGTCCGCAGGGGAGTCGTCTTGAGACTCCACAGTGTGAAGAGCTAATCCAGCTTGAACTTGAACCTGAGACACCCCTTTTCCCTCAAAGCATAAGCCTAAAAACTTGGTGTTACTGAGGCCAGAGACACAAAACCCTGACCTTTGAAAATAGGGGTACATAGACCCAATGATGCTGTAATGCTTTTGGTTTCTTGCTAAGCACCCACCCTGCCGATGGCCCTGGACTGGAAGAGCAGTGACCTCAGCCTTTCCCTGTGACCGTTCAGACTCTGCACCCTCAGGGACTCGGTCCCCCACCCCTGCCCTTCTCCTTCCTCCAACATCGATAGCATCTTCATCAACTTAAGGCAGATATTCTTAGGCAATACGTAGGTCAGGTCTGCAGACCCAAATCCCACCCAGTCTTTTTACCAAATCTGGACTTTAAAAAAAAAAAAGTGGAATCGATATTGCCATAATTAAGAGCCAAATATGACTCTCACTGGCAGATAACATTTCACTTTCGTGAAGCGATATGAAACAGACCCGCAGACGCCCGGCTGCCGCCCCCGTGCACCAGGCTTTCGCGGAACGAATCCCACATTGCACCGTGTCAGTCAGAGCTCAGGAGTTATCAGCATCATTTAATTAACTTTTTTTTTTTTTGGCAAAAACTAACACGTTGGAATAAAATGTAAAACTGTAATCCCTGTGCAAACCCACCACTAATCATGGCCCCCGGCAGAGGCCCCAGCAGCAGGTGAGCAGGAGTCAGGCCGCCAGCCCTCTTTGTTCTTTCCCTGAAGTCTCCTCCCTCAGCCTCAAGCAAAAGCGGGGTGAGGGATCCTTCCCCCTTTAGCCCAGAGGCCTCGGGAATGGGGAGCAGTTCTCTTTCCTTGGGGGACCACGGCATCTCTCTTTTTTTCTCTCTCTAATGTGGTTCGCTTCAGCCACTCACCTGTTGAAACTGCCATGTCTTTTTGTTCTTCAGAGAAAAAAAACAAACAGCAAAACTTTGACTCGTTTTCCAAAAAGGAAAGGTCGTTGGCTCCAATGACCTCTGAATTTCATTTAAAAAGAGCGCTGGGTGGGGAGAGGGAAGGTGACAGGGAGCAGGCAGAGGACATGGCTGTGATTCTCAGGGTTTGACAGTGTTTGCCAAACTCCAGTTGGGTGTGGGCTGGGACTTTCTCCTGAGTGGTACCGACTCTACCCTGTCATGCACCCATGGCAAGTAGGTGGCCCGGGTGACACCAGGATCCCCCCCCACACACACACCCGGGGCAGATGTTACAGATGAGTCCCGGTGCTCTTTCTAGCTGAACTTGAATTTGGCCTCATAATCTTTCAGCTCCTGTCCTCCCTCAGCCATCACCCATCAGCAGGTGTTGGCATGCAAGAGGTCACCTGCTTGCCATCCCTCCATTGGCCCATAAGACCTGTCTCACCTGTTGCCACCTGGGTGACAGCCACATTGCTGGTCCAGGAATTCCAAGCACTCTTGCCTAGATTTTTCCAACGGCCAGGAAGAATTCCAAATCAGGGGCCTTCCCCAGAAATGGAGCCAGGAGCTGTCAGCTAGAAGGAGGGGGGTAGAAAAAGACTGCCTACTTTCAGTCCTTTTTATTTAAAAAAATAAAATAAAATAAAATAAACAAAAATGTGATGTTTGTTTTATCATCAGTTCTTCAGCTAACTGTTTGTTCTTTTTCCTTCTGTTTTCTTTCTATAAAGAAATAAAGAGTTTAAACATAGGTAAGACGAAAAACTCTTTCCTGTATAATTTGATATGGTTCGTTTGCTTCCTTGTCTTTGCTTTCTGTTTTGTGCTTCTTATGTAATGTTGTATATTTTCATGTACCAAATAGAGTCATTTTTATTTTTGTGTGCTGATTGTGTGTTGTAGATATGATAAGCTTTGGCAATTATGAAATGCAGTCAAAAAGCAACCAAATAAGCTGACAGTAATTAGAATTTCCGGGAGATGCAAAAGCAAGATAATGAACCCTCAGCGAACTTTTATCCCAAACTGCACAGTGTGCTCCGTAATTGGGCGAAACAGTGGAGGCAAACTTCTGGCTTTTGGAAATGCTGGACTGGGTTCACAAAAGCTTTAATGAACTGGAAACGGGTCAAAAACTCATTTTCAACTCATTAATGATTTTTCCCCCCTGGATAGATGGTCATTTACCAAAAAAAAAAAAAGTTAATTGTCAATCTGCTGGTCACAATGAATCCAAGAGTTGGATCCAGTTGGGGATTTTCACGGAGTTCAGTCACTTTTGTTAAGTAGTATGAAGGGGACAGACCAAGTACTTTTCATCTCAATAGCCTTTGTCATTCCATCGCTCCCGGGTTAGCGTTTAAAATCATACTGGCGCCAACACACATATGTGTGCGCCTACGGCCCTGGGGAGTTTCCTTTTACAGAGTTAGGACACGTCCAGGGTGCACTGAAATGGACGTAGCATGAGCTTTCTGGAAGACAATGATCTCGCTTCTACTTGGGAGAAGAGAAAAAGCAAAGCTTCTTAATACTCCAGGGAAATGTATTTTAATACAGTGGTACCTCGAGATACGAGTTTAATTCGTTCCGTAACCTTGAGGCGTGGGAAACAATGAGAGGCTCAAGTCACGGTAAACTGGTGGGTTGTGTGCACCCAGCTGATCCGAGCAATTACTCGTATCACAAATGTCGCTCGTATTTCAAAGCAAAAATCGCTCACTCGACGGCTCGTATCTCAAAAATCTCATATGTTAGGGCACTCGTATCTCGAGGTACCACTGTTAGGTCAAAATGAGCCAAAGGCTGGAGTCCAGAGACCCACCATCATCCCGGCTAGTGGGAAAGTTGCAATGCATTCAGGGGAGTCCTCTGCCTTCTTCTCAGGCACCCCAAATTGCTGGTCATAGCCACCCCCCATCATGGGCCAAATAATAAAAGCAACAGCAACACCCTGGAGGGGCATCCCCTCCAAACTCACCCCCTGGTCCTTCGCCCTCGCCTCGGAAGTGGCGGGGTGTCTGTACCCCTCGCTGAGCTTCCCTGAAAGACTCCTGCTGGGAATGAGGAAGAGGCCCCTGGGAAAGGAGGGGGCCCCAGCCAGAACTGCCCCCCACCCCCCACCCTCCACTGTCTGCTCGCTGCCAGAGATGTTGAAAGCCTGAGTCAGGCTCCGGAGAAAGCCCGGAATTAATTAATCTGGCTCAGAGAGGGGCACAGATGTGCAAAACCCCGATCCTCCGGCTGGCCACGCCAGCTACTGTCCACTCGGTAACGAGGTTCGGCGTCTAATTAAAAGTGGCGCGAAGGTCTCCCTCGCTGCCCCCATTTGTTTTGTATACGTGGATATTCTCTAAAGACTTAGTAGCCAAAAAAGAATAAAAAAGAAAGAAAGGAAAGAGAAAGGAAGGGATCCGCGTAGCCTTCCCTTCCGGACTAGTTATCTAGGCTGGAGTTTTAGAAAGACCTTGACTTGCAGTTCAATTACGTGTCTTCATCGCAGCCTGAGGAGACGCTGGAATTAAAGATGGTCTCGCTGCGCAGATTGTTCCTAAAAATAGCTCCCTTCTTCTTTGCTTCCTTAAATCGGGGGAGAGCCCAGACGGTGTTTTAATTAGTCGTTTGCTGGCCGGTGTCTACAGGACACAGGCCTCCAACTCTGTCACCGCCCTCGCCCACCCTTCACCTCCCTTCCCAGAATGCCAAGCTGCAGCTGAAAAATAACTTCAAAACATAAAAAATAAAAAAGTAAAAGCCTGTGTTCCTTTTAGGCATAAGGCACCACCAAAACCTCATCTATCACACTAGGGCCGAGAAGCGTCCCTGCTTGCATCCCAGAGGCAGTGATTTTAGGAACCAGCCTGGGAGGGGCGTGAGCACCCATTCTGGTCTCACCCGCCAACCGGCAACAGTGCAGAAGGAAGAAGCCATAGGGTTTGAGCCAACGGGGACATGCGAGCGGTCTGAGTTTATTTCTTCGTGACAAGGAATCTAGGACCCAGCAGAGACAGACTTCCCTGAGGTCACCAGCCAGCCTGGGTCAGAGTTGAATTTGAGTTTTCTGTGTCTCATTCCTGAGCCAAGTCTACAAATCTTTCTCTGTCCCGGTCAGTAGCACAGAGGAGATCAGAGGAAGAGGTCTGGGTCTCTGAGGCTTAATGTCTTCCTAAGACATGCCACCCACCTAAGGCATTTATCTCCTGAGGAGGCTTATCTCCATCGTGGTCCATACCTGTGACCTCGTTATTATTACCGATGATTGGAAAACTGCATCTCCAACCCCAGTCATTCAGATTCTGGATGGGGTGTCTGTGAGACATCACACTCCCTCACACGAACTTGGTTCATGTCCACTCTGAGCATTAGTGGAGAAGATCTGAGACTGAGGGCTGGGCGCGCCCCCCCTCCAAAACCAGGAGGACCCCCGGCGGCTGCAGGATGGTTGATCCGGGACCTCAGAGGCCCTGGGGAGGCCCGGATTAAAAAGAGAACATTGTCCCAGCGAAGGGTCCCCAGCTCCCCTTGAGAACATGTTAAACCCACAGAAGGATCAAGAGGCTGACACACAACACACATACACACACACACATACACACACACAGTGGCAGGACCAGAGTAGGGGCTTTTGCATCGGCCAAATGAAGCAATGGTCCCCTAGCATGATGGGAAGTGATGGAGTCTCGGATACCGGGAGCAGGTTAAGCCCAGTTAGAAGCAGCTAAAAGCCACGGCGTGTTAGAGCACTAAGTTCACACGATAAGATTCTTTCCAGTTCACTAAAGTGGAAAGACCTTAGCGATGGTCACAGTCTTGCTAGGATTTTTGTCACCTCTTCCGGGGAGCAGGCCGGCGGCATCACCCCTCTCCCATTTCTCTCTCTCTGTTTCTCCCACTAAAGCAACAACCCAGCGCACAAGTACTACCTGGCGGTAGACCCCGTGTCGGGCTCTCTCTACGTGTCTGACACCAACAGCCGGCGCATCTACCGCGTCAAGTCGCTGAGCGGAGCGAAAGACCTGGCCGGGAACTCGGAGGTGGTGGCGGGGACCGGAGAGCAGTGCCTGCCCTTCGACGAGGCCCGCTGCGGGGACGGAGGGAAGGCGGTGGATGCGACCCTCATGAGCCCTCGAGGTAAGGCCTGCAGAGCAGGGAGCCCGCCCCAGAGAGAGAGAGAGAGAGAGAGAGAGAGAGAGAGAGAGAGAGAGAGAGAGAGAGCTGGCCAGGAGCGTGGCTTTCTCCTTGAAGGCCTGAGCACAGCTTTCCCTGAAAGGGCTTCACTCTGATCCATCGCTGTGGTGTGGGGGGGAGTGTCTTTTTTTTTTAATGTATTTATTTTATTTGAAGTAAATTTCACCACCCACATATGCTACGAGTGGAAAGTGGTTGCTCCTGGAGATTTCTGACCGCAGCCAGTCAGAGCCGGAAGGAGCCAGAGGTCCAGCTGTGTGGGCTGCGGACAGCACAGAGCCCATGGCAGGGGGCCTCCACCCTCTCCTGGGGGCCCCTGTGCCCACGGAGTCTAAAGCACAGCGCCTGGCATTTTACCAGTGCCCAGTAAGAGTGGGCATCGCTTCTAAGGGTCTGGGATTGGGGGGAGGGGTTCTTGAACCAATGAGTCTTCTCTTTGAAAAGTAATAGATAGCCAAACTGGTTTGGCTCAGTGGATAGAGTGTCAGCCTGCGGACTGAAGGGTCCCAGGTTTGATTCCCGTCAGGGGCACGTACCTTTATTGCGGGCACATCCCCAGTAGGAGGTGTGCAGGAGGCAGCTGACCAATGTTTCTCTCTCATCAATGTTTCTCTCTATCCCTCTCCCTTCCTCTCTGTAAAAAAATCATTAAAATATATTTTAAAAAAAATAAAAGAAATAGATAGGTAAGATTAAGAACAACCATTTGAAGGTCCAATTCTCGTCACCATGTTAGCTGCCATGAAAGCAGCCAATAGCAAGCATTGGGTGTGGGCGTTAGAATAAAGATGCAAAAGCAATAGAAGCCTCTGTCTGTGCCTTGTGGGGAGAGGGTGGTCCCGGGACCTGAGTCCCCCCAAGGTGCTGATGTGCTAGGTGAAATCAGGGCTTCGTGAAGAATGCTTCGTGGAGGGTACACGCAGAATGGGGAGTGTGTGGCCGCAAGAATCATCATTTCTCAGCCTCCGTGTTGCAATCAGTCGTGAAGGGTAGGCAAGTAATTTACCACCAATGATTTTTCAAGCGAGGAACTTGGGTTGAAAAGGAACAGATGCAACGTTATTTCCCCGTCCGTTCATTTGCAGCCTTGGCTCATTTGCAGCCCAAGGTTTGTTCTGCAGCTCAGGGAGGAGGCAGCCAGCACCCCGGGAATGATGCAGATCTCCACACAGTGCTCATGAGGAACGAGGTCACCTTAGAAGGTTGAGCGCGGCTGCTCTGTGTGTAATAACCTCTCAGAAAGGCCCCAGAAGAGACGGCCCAGTAGGGCATCACCCCCCCTTCACCCCGCCAGCCCTGCTCCTTGCCAAGAGACGCACGCCCCCCGTTTTTTGTCTCGCTCAGGTATCGCGGTGGACAAGAACGGCCTCATGTACTTCGTTGACGCCACCATGATCCGGAAGGTGGACCAGAATGGAATCATCTCCACCCTGCTGGGCTCCAACGACCTCACCGCCGTCCGGCCGCTGAGCTGTGACTCCAGCATGGATGTGGCCCAGGTAGGTCTCTCTCTCTCTCTCTCTCTTTCTCTCTCTCTCACTCACTCTCTCTCTCTATTCCCATCACTAACGAAACCACACCTGGTTCTTGGCCTGAAGTTCTCACCAGCAACCTGTCTGAGTGGAGTGGGAAGAGGGAAGATATACAGGGGTACCTCAAGATACGAGTGCCCTAACATACGAGATTTTTGAGATACGAGCCGTGGAGCGAGCTATTTTTGCTTTGAAATACGAGCAACAGTTGAGATACGAGCGATTGTGCGGATCAGCCAGCTGCATATGACCCACCAGTTTACAGCGAGTCGAACGTCTCATAGTTTCCCACGCCTCAAGGTTACGGAATGAATTAAACTCGTATCTCGAGGTACCACTGTACGTAGAAATCACAGGTGTGTGTTTATAAAAACCTTGAGATGAACTAGGCAGCAAGACAGACTGGGAAATGTCAGGGAGAGAGAGAGAGAAAAAGCGAGGGTGGGGGAGGGAAATTCTGCTCAGAAAAGCGGAGCTGGTGCCTACTGCAGCCGTTGCAGATTACAGGGTAGGAGTTCCTGTGTAATTGCCTCTCTTCTCCATGATTATTACAGGTTTGAGAATGTACCGTGCCATGTTATCCGTCCATCAGACCTTCCCTGTTAATCTGACATGATTGCATCCTCACTACATAAACCTTTATTGGGTGCAGTCGTAGCTGGCGCCGAGCCCTCTCCACGGTGCCCCCAAGTGATAGTCGTTAGTCGGGGCTCTGGCTGCGGCAGAGAGCACAGGCTCGCGCAGTCGGACAGCCCGGGAAACTGGACTGGATCGTGTGGGTTCCAAACAGCCTGGTGTAGACGTTGACCCGTCCTACAGGGGCCTGTGCAACCCTCGGTCAACCTCAGTCATTCCAGCTAAATTCTGCGACAAACTGACAACTTTCTACTGACATTTTCATTTCAAATTCTGCAGAGAAGATGTTTTGTCCAGTTCATTTTTTTAATGTTTTTAGTGATTTTGAGAGAGAAAGGGAGAAGAGAGGAAGGAAGAGGGAGAAAGAAAGTGAAACATGGATGAGAGAGAAGCATTTATTGGCTGCCTCTTGCATACCCCTCACTGGGGATCAAGGAAGCAATGCAGGCATGTGCCCTGACCAGGAATCGAACCAGCAACCTCTTGGTGCATGGGATGAGCCTCAGCCAACTGAGCCACACTGGCCAGGACTGTCCAGTGCACTTTTTCAAGCAAACTCGCGAGTTGTCATTTGCTGGCCAGACCGGGCAGGGCTGCCCTTGAGTCAGGCCCACATTGCAAACCACACGGCTTCTTCTGTGAAGTAGAGAAAGGGGTCGTGTTAACATGAACACAGCCTCCTCCGGCCCACGGCTCGGTGAGCAGGGTATGGGCTGGGTGCCACTAGCCTCTTGGGTAGTAGACGACCCGTACAGTCATGTATGACAACTCTGACCCCTGTCCAATCACCTGGGGCAGAGAAGAGCATCCTGGGAGAGCTAGTGACCTGCTCTAGCTACCTCTGCCAATGCAGTAAGATATGTGTAACACAGTCCCTTCTTCTCTGTCGTGTATGTCATCCTGGGCAGTGGACAGGGGGTGGGTGATGGGCAGGTCTGCATCCAGGATGTTAGTAAAAAGTCCTTTTCCCCAGCTGCATAAAACCAACATGAGCAGCCCTAGCCGGTTTGTCTCAGTGGATAGAGTGCTGGCCTGCGGACTGAAGGGTCTGGGTTTGATTCTGGTCCTGGTTTTTATTCTGGTCAAGGGCACATGCATGAGTTGTAGGCTCAGTCCCAAAAAAGGGCCATGCAGGAGCAGCCGATCAGCGCTTCTTTCTCATCATTGATGTTTCTATGTCCCTTCTTCTCTGAAATCAAAAATACATTTTTCCATAATTTTTATTAATGTATTACAGGTGTACCTATCTTCCCATTGCCCCCCTCCCATTCCCACGCATGCCCTCACCCACCCCCCAGTGTCTTAAAACAACCCAAGTGCCGAAACTGGTTTGGCTCAGTGGATAGAGCGTCGGCCTGCGGACCGAAGGGTCCCGGGTTCCATTCCCGGTCAAGGGCATGCACCTTGGTGGTGGGCACATCCCCAGTGGGGGGTGTGCAGGAGCGGCTGATCCATGCCTCTCTCTCATCAATGTTTCTAACTCTCTATCCCTCTTCCTTCTTCTCTGTAAAAAATCAATAAAATATATTTTTTTAAAAAAACAGAAGTGTCAGACACAGGTAAACGCCAGGCACGTTAGACGCTCTTCTTTAATCAGATGCTGTGTCCCCTTCCCTCTCTCCTCCCCCACCCCCCCCCAGGTCCGCCTGGAGTGGCCCACGGACCTGGCCGTCAACCCCATGGACAACTCGCTGTACGTGCTGGAGAACAACGTCATCCTCCGCATCACGGAGAACCACCAGGTGAGCATCATCGCGGGGCGCCCCATGCACTGCCAGGTGCCGGGCATCGACTACTCGCTGAGCAAGCTGGCCATCCACTCGGCCCTGGAGTCGGCCAGCGCCATCGCCATCGCGCACACGGGCGTCCTGTACATCACGGAGACGGACGAGAAGAAGATCAACCGCCTGCGCCAGGTGACGGCCAGCGGCGAGATCTGCCTGCTGGCGGGCGCCGCCTCGGACTGCGACTGCAAGAACGACGTCAACTGCAACTGCTACGCGGGGGACGAGGCCTACGCCACGGACGCCATCCTCAACGCGCCGTCCTCCCTGGCCGTGGCCCCCGACGGCACCGTCTACATCGCCGACCTGGGCAACATCCGCATCCGGGCCGTGAGCAAGAACCGGCCGGTGCTCAACGCCTTCAACCAGTACGAGGCGGCCTCGCCCGGCGAGCAGGAGCTGTACGTGTTCAACGCCGA
>PVJN01012521.1:0-51171 GCA_004026805.1 Lasiurus borealis
TTTTTTCTTTCTTGAAAATATATTTTTATTGATTAAAGAGAGGAATAAAGAGGGAGAGAGAGTTAGAAAGATCAATGATGAAGAGAATCATTGATTGGCTGCTTCCTACATGCTCCACATTCAAGATCAAGCCCACAACCCAGGCTTATGCACATGACTGGAATCAAACCCAGGACCTTTCAGTCCACAGGCCAAAGCTCTATCCATTGAGCAAAATTGGCCAGGGCCCTAATTGTGCTTTTAGTTGTTGTTGAATCTAAGTAAATTTTGCAAAAGTTTATTAACACTAAGTATTTTCCCTGATTAATTTGGTGTTAGTTGATTAAAAATAGTACATTCATACTATAGACTAGTATGTGGTTTTTCAAATCTTATTCTATACATGATAGTTAAGAAAAATACTAACAAGTAATTTTGTGATTGAAAGTAGATTAAGAAACAATATTTTAGTATAAATATGTTGTAAATTTTATCTATATATTTATGCATTCATAATTCAGTCAGGATAGTAAGAATGAGTTATTTCATGTCTTGATTTTGAATCTGTACAAATATATATACTAGAGGCCCAGTGCATGAATTCATGCACAATTAGGGTTCAGCTGGCCCACCCCAATCATGGCCAAGTGGGCTGGGATTGCTGGGGGTAGTGGCCATGGGTGATTGGGTTGCCCACCCTTCACCCTGGTTGAACTCCTGGTTAAAATCCCAGTCAAACTCCTGGTGGAGGGGACAATTTTCATATTAACTCTTTATTATATAGGACTAGAGGCTTGGTACACAAGATTTGTGCACCAGGGGTGGGGCATTCAGCCCAGCCTACATCCTCTTGCATTCTGGGAACCCTTGGAGGATGTCTACTGCCGGCATAGACCTGATCAGGCCTATGCCGGCAGTCAGACATCTCTCTTGCAATCTGGGGCTCTTGTAGTCTGGGACCCCTCCCTCCTTACTGCTCAACTACAGCTTACATTTTTCTTCTTTGAATGTCTTTAAAATTGGTATCTTCTGGGATAAAAAAAGTTATGAAAATGATTTTAATTTTTTTCTTTTATTCTTAAGTTGAAATGTTTACTTTGTGGTGAAAGAGAAAAAAAAATTTTGGTTACTCAATAATTTTATCATTGTGGAGAAACCAAGATGGTGACAGAGATGAATACCTAAACTGCTGCCTCACACAACAATTTAAAAACTATAACTAAAAGACAGAATGGACATCATCCAGAACCACAGGAAAACTGGCTGAGTGGAAACTCTAAAACTGGAAGGAAAGAGAGGGGCTCATGGAGACTCAGAGGAACTGCATAAAGCTGAGGAACGAAGACACGACTGTGGAGAGAGTGGGTGGCAGAGTGGCTGGCTGGCTACCTCTGGCAGGTGGGAGACAGAGATTCCCAAATGCACTGAATCCCTTATCCTGCAGCACTGAATCCCAGTTCTGGGTGAGACTCATACAGGGGGAGTCTGGACTGTGAAAAGGAAGGAGTGCACAGAAATTTAGGGGAGCCGTGAAAGAGCAGAGGTCTGGGGGTGCACATACCACTGCATGCAGAAGATGGACTGCTGATTGTGCCACTGCCTTTCTCTAGTGAGTGGGAAACAGAGCCTCGCAACTATGCCACTTCTAACTACAATGATCCCCAGTTTAGGGTTACACCCTGGGCACCCAGATTCATACGGGTCCTGGAGTGCAAAAGAGCCAGAAAGGCAGAAGTAAGAGGCACGTACACGTTGGCACAGAGAGGCTGCAAACAATTACAGAGAGACACTTGAGACCCAGGGGCTTCGTAGGGTGGGGCTGACAGAAAGACAAGGCCGTCTGTTAAGCCGTAAGACTACACCCCAACCAAGCTCAACAGAAGGGCTTTTGCAGTTTTTGAAGTCTTGTACCATTAGGCTGATTCAAACACAGACATTCTCCCAGGATAGTGAAAAGTTGGAGACAAAGAAATAGATAACACACAAAAGAAATGGAGGGGGGGGCGGGAATGACTGGATATAGAGTTTAAAATCATGGTTATAAGGTTTTTCAAGAATTTCCTAGAAAAGATGAATAAATTTAGTGAGACCCTAGAGGAGATGAAAAAGGACCAACTAGAAATTAAACATACACTGACTGAAATAAAAATATCATACAGAGACCTAACAGCAGATTAGAGGAATGCAAGAATCAAATAAAAAATTTGAAATATAAAGTAGCAGAAAACACTCAACTGGAAAAAGAAGAAGAACAAAGAGTCCAAAAATGTGAAGACAGTGTAAGGAGCCTCTGGGACAACTTCAAGTGTACCAACATCAGAATTATGGGGGTGCCAGAAGAAGAGAGAGAGCAAGATACTGAAAACCTATTTAAAGAAATAATGACTGAAAACTTCCCACATCTGGTGAAATAAATAAACTTATAAGTCCAGGAAGCACACAGAACCCCAAACTAAAGGAATCCAAAGAGGACTACACCAAGACACATCATCATTAAAATACCAAGAGCAAAAGACAAAGAGAGAATATTAAAAGCAGCAAGAGAAAAACAGTTAATTACCTACAAGGGAGCACCCATTGTCA
Source organism: Lasiurus borealis (assembly GCA_004026805.1). NCBI lineage: Eukaryota > Metazoa > Chordata > Mammalia > Chiroptera > Vespertilionidae > Lasiurus > Lasiurus borealis. The sequence continues at coordinate 2,563 of PVJN01012521.1, forward strand.
GCTGATTTCTCAACAGAAACTATGCAGGCCGGGTGGGAGTGGCAAAAATATTCAAAGTTTTGAATAGCAAGAACCCACAACCAAGAATACTCAACCCAGAAAAGCTATCATTCAAAATTGAAGGGCAGATAAAGAGCTTCTTAGATAAGAAAAAGATAAAGGAGTTCATCAACTCCAAAGCAGTATTATATGAAATGCTGAAAGGTACTCTTTAAGAAGAGGAGGAAGAAAAAGGTAAAGGTAAAAATTATGAACAACAAATACATATTTACCAATAAGTGAGTCTAAAAATTAAGTGAATTAAAATCTGATGAATAGAATAAACTGGTGAATATAATAGAATCAGGAGCATAGAAAGGGAGTGGACTGACAATACTCAGTGGGAAAGGAGTGAGGTGGGTGCAGGAAGAGACTGGACAAAAATCATACACCTATGGATGAGGACAATGCGGTGGGAGGTAAGGGGAGAGGGAGGTTGGGGGAGCTGGGTGAAAGGGAGCTATGGAGGAAAAAAAGAACAAATGTAATAATCTGAACTATAAATATTTATTAAATAAAAAGAATAATTTTACCATTATATTTCTTATTGTTAGCCTTCTGTCTCACTTTTTTAAATAATGAGATAATTTTTCCATATGTACTATTCAGTAAAACTTTTGTTGTATTTTGTTTTATTTTATTGATTTATCTATTTATTATATTGATTTTAGAGAGAGGAAGGAATAGAGAGAGAGAAAAATATACTAATGTGAGAGATAAACATCACTCTATTGTCTCCCAAATATACACCAACTGGAGAATGAATCTAAAACCTGTATGTGCCTTTACCTGAAATTGAACCTACCACATTTTGGGATATAACACTCCAACTAACTGAGCCACACTGGCCAGGGCTTTTTTATGTTTAAGTTAAATTTATTTATATGACACTGGTTATTAAAGTTATGTAGGTTTCAAGTGTACAATTTTATGATACACCACCTATTTATTGCATTGTGACTATTACTCAAAGTCAAATCTTCTTCTGTCAACATATATTTGATCCCTCTTTATTCTTTACTACTCCACCTTCCCTTTCCTCTGTTATCTGTGTCTATAACTTTTTATTTGTTCATTTCTCTTGTTCATTTCTTCATGATCATAGGATTAGCTCAACTATCACTCAAAGGCTTAAGTGTAATATCAGAGAAAATAGAGAACAGGTCTGGGATTAAATGTATGGTCATAATAACCAGGAGTACAATAAGTAACTTCATTTTAAATTTAAATTTATTTTAATATACATTTTTGAATAGGGGATATTGCTCATAATTTTTTAAAAGTATACTCATTATCTATCTATTTAATTTAGGTTTATTTTATTAGCATATTTCTCTATTGGAAAATGATAAATAGACACATACATATTAATACTATATTTTATTTCCTGAAGAAGAAAGGAAATTGTCTAGGTCTTATTTTATATGCCTTTATATAGCCTTGTAGGCCAATTATTAAATGAATATCACAATGACTTCATCACATAATTAATGTTGTCCAGTAAAAAATTATTTTATAGATTGGACATACCAATAAAAAGAAGTTATGTAGTTCTATTTTCATTATACTTATCAATAGATATATAAATATATTACTTTATGGAATGAGTACAATCAGCCTCCCTTAATGATAAAAGTAGAAATGCTTTACAATAGTAATCTCTTATTTAATCCACAATTAACTAATAAATATGACAGAAGATCATTTTATTTGAGTGCTAATAATTAGTATTTTATATAATTTGGTAAATAAAACAGATTCTTTACTGCTAGTGATAATTTCATTCTACAATTTTAGAATTTTATAATTCCTTCAGTTACTAAATCCTACAGTTTGTTACTTAAAGCATTGTTCTGGACACAAGAATGGGATAATCTATTGGGGAAAGGGATAATCTATTGGGGGAAGTGAGCTCACTTCCAAGAGAAATCTATGACATTGAGTTAGTAAGTCTGGGAAAATAATGAATTTAATAGGGTTTCCTTTTCCCTATGCTTTAATTTCTTATTGTGAAAAGAAAATCTGTTTTCATCCTAAAATAGATTATTCTCTACACATCAGAGCAGGATTTTTCATTTCAGCCCACTTTTTCAGCAGAGAGTCTGAGATATATAGGAGTGGTCTTAACTTCAGCTATGAATATGTCCTCTGGTTAAGACAGGTGATTTTTCACATTGAAAGTTTTTGAAACCTAAACATGTTATATTAAGCCAGGATATAATATTACTCAATTATTCAGCTAAAAATAGGAGAATAATTCAAATGTACAGAACAGTATGTCTCTTCCTCTAGGTTACTTGTATTTTTTCTTACAAATTAGTTTACTTTATATGCCTATAATATAGTATAGTATACAGAATAATTCCATTTGGATTTATATTTTGTACCTTCTCTTGGGCCTTAATATCTTTAAGCCTCATTCTCTTCACTTAAAATAAAGACATGACTATATCCATCATGTTGGCTCATGGTGAGTTTTAAATCTCATTAATAGCTATTATTCAGAAAATAGTGGTATAGATATGCCAGTCAATAAATGAGCTTTTTTGTTTTAAAAGTGTTTCCTTCTTTATTTACATTCAATTCTGTGTGTTCCATTTGCACATAAAGAATTAAATATGAGTAAGTGATATCTTGAAGGACAATGCTAAACGGATATTTTTTCTTTTTTACATGCTTTTTTTAATATAAACTTGAATTAACACACGTAGACTCTATATATGCTTCTATAGTTTACATAATGTAGACTGTGAAATGGTTAAAAACACTTCTTTCATACCAACTGATTCAGTCAGAAGGAGTCTATAATCATGTGTATTGATCAATAGAAGTATTGAGGAATTCAGTGTGGAAATCAGAAGTTAAATAAATGTAGGAGGAGCTGAGAAATGGAGCTCTAGGAAGTCCAAGGTTCAGAGTAACAGTCACCATGTCTGCCACAACCTACCAAAAATAATGATTTGGTGCTTTCTTTATGCCTTACAAGTATGTGGGGTTGGTTTATTGGCCCATTCTAAACATCTGGAAAAAATAATGATTTTATGTGAAACAATTTACCAGCCTCAGCCTCTCATGGAGACAGCAGTGTCAAGCTGACAACTTGCTATCCAACACATTTTACTAAGAGAAGGAATCATCTTTATGACCAAGGCAATCTGAAGAAGAGAGAGAGAGAGAGAGAGAGAGAGAGAGAGAGAGAGAGAGAGAGAGAGAGAGAATTGCTGTCTCCTATTTTGGTAAAGTTATCCATTAAAAATAAATAGTTAAAATATATTTAAAATATATTTGTTCTACTTAGAATATTGGTACAGGCAAATCTATCTTATGAGTAAAATGACTGACAATTATTTGAGTTTTAGTAATTACATAAGCATAAACTGAATTATATGGATTTTGAGTAAAACTATACACACATTTTCCTTCCTTTTAAAGTTTTAATCAAAGATAAGAATTTATATGAATTATTACAGCCCACTATATGGGATAATAAGGGCTTAGAAACAGAACCAAACCAGTAGAAATTTGAAAAATATAACTATGCCCTGGCTGGTGTGGCTTTGTTGGTTGGAGCATTGTCCCTTACACTGAAAGGTCATGGGTTCAATCTCTTCTCAGGGCACACATGGGAGGCAATCAGTCCATGTGTCTGTCTCACAACAATGTTCCTCTCTTTCCACCTACCTCCCTCCCTTCCACTTTACCTGAAAAGCAATTGGAAAAAAAAAGTTTTATTCATTCAAAAAGTAAAAATTGCAATTAATTATAGGTTCATGGTGCATATGTTATTTTAGTTTTTACATATGTGCCATAAAATGTATTATGTACATGCATTTGCATCTATGTTATTGCTCAACCATTTTTATAAATTAATCCCCTCTCCCCATTGATTATACTCATACTATGCTAGGCTGAGCTCCATCATCTCTTCCAGGATTACTGGAATATCCTCCTAAACTTTCTTTTTAGTTTTACCTTTGCCTTCCCATTGCATGCTTAATTTCAGCCCATCAAGCAATCTAAGTTACTTAGATAATGTTATTCCTTTACTCAAAATTCTGTTCTGGGCCCCATCTCACTTAGAGTAAAATAAATTATTTACAATGACCCTCTTTTTTCTTCTTCTATCCCAACCAGTTGTCTCTCAGATGTAGCTTCCTAATAATATCCCGTTCAGCAAAAAATTGGCCTTCCTTTTCATTTTTTTACAAACATTGTAAGTATGTTCTTACTTCAGGAACTCTTAAAACAACCTTGAAGTTTCTTTTCTCCAGAAATGTATCCCTGATATTCACAATTTATTCACCCTTTTGTTCAAATTTTTAGTCAAATATAGCATGCTTCTCATGTGATATCATCTGGACCCCCCAATAAAAGTGACCACCAAACACCAAAGTTGCTCATAACTTTTTGTTAATTCTCTATCTACGTCCTTCACACATTTCATCATCTAACATGCTAATTTTGCAGACCTCACTCTAGAAAGCAAACTCCTTGAATTCCTGGACTTTTTTTTTTTTTTTTTTTTTGCGGAGGGAGGTCATTGCTATATCCCCAATTGTTAGAAAAGCACTGGTAAAACAGCTAGTGCTTGTTGAGTATTTATTGGATAGAGTAATGAATATAAAAAATATATAATATATTAAGAAATTTTGGTAAAATTTAATATAATCTTAGTAAATGTTTAAATACTTCCACAATAAATTCTTTAAGTATAATTTGATGACAGAATTATAATCAAATTATGAACATAAAAACAAGCTAATAAAATTATGTGATGATGACTTCTATACCATCACATTAATATTGAAACTCAGTGATTCCTAAAAACACAGCTGCCCACTTGGACCATCTCAACACAGATCTGAAATTAGTCAGGTTGTGATAGTTACATATTACTTCTGAACACTGACAAACATAGGCATTTCTTCCATATGAACATTTTCCTACAAACATTTTGCTTGTTTTAATAAAATGTTCAAATATGAAATATGTTTCTGTTAACGTTATCCCAAGGCAAATGTGAATAACCCTTCAGGTCAAAGTAAAATGAAAGATTTGAGCAAGAATGGCTTTTTTGACAGAAACAAGTGTTAGGGCTCAAGTCAGTGGAACTTTCTATCTGACGCATTGAGTTTTGATGTATAATTTAGAAGAAAATTATAATAACCTTGTCTGCTAAGTTAAAGAATAAAGAATAGATAAAAGTCTTTGCATTACCTTAATATCAAACTATGAAATCTCAAGAACATAAAGTATACTTTAATTTTTTAATGCTATTGTGAAAGACATTACTACATAGAGCAAAAACTTAATGGATATTTTGTAGACAAAAATTCTATAAGACAAGGAAAGCATTACTTTTAATTAAATTACAAACTATAAGTAGTATATTATTTATGTGGCTAAAATCTCTGGGCCCTTCAAAAATGAATGGAAATTAATTTCTGAATAAAATGTCATCATTCTAAATATTATATTTAATAGAATAATTCAGATTGTATTTATTAGTTTTCCAGACTTTAAAAAGTATTTTATTGAGAAGAGAAAAATAAAATGTAACAAAATTTCTTTGGAGGGAAGTTATATTCGTCATACATTTTTTAAACAAAATTTACATGAAGTCTAAGCATTGTTAATTTTCTACTTTGACATGAAGAAAATAAATGCGTGAGACTAAAATTTAATTTAAAGCTTTCATTAAATGGTGCATTCTGCATCAATGTGGAAGTTGGTGAGGATAAGAAATTACCTTGTTGTGTATAAATATAACTGCATCACAATCAAGTTTCCATATACTACTGGCCCTCACCCCTCTATACACACAGCCTCCCCCAATTGCAACGTCCTGCAATAGAGTGGTACAGTGTTGATAGTATGGTAGTTTGTTACTATATGAGTGTGTTTGGTGGAGGGGTGATATATATGGGAACTCTGTACTTTCTGCTCAATTTTTCTATGAAACTGAAACTACTCTAAACAAATTTTATTTAAATGAAGGGAAAATCAATGTTTAGCAACAACACATGATAGAATAATAAATATAAGTTAATGACAAAAGCTGAAATTTTGTGTTTATATAAGAAAATTCTACTTTTTTCCTTCTTGTTGAATACTTGTAACTTAAAATAATTGATCTCTAGTAATATGAATAGACTAACAAAAATCTCATTACTAGGTATTGCCTTTATACATGGCCTTCATTAACACTAAATTTATTCTTGGAGTTCTTGAGCTTGATTTTATAAAATTGTATCTAGATGTATGATTTCATTTCCTCCTAACGTTTGGCTGATTTGCAGAGTCATTTGGCACTTGTCTAACTACATTATGACATGTTATCAGCCACATATTCAACAGAAAACTAATTATTTCAAAGAATAACAACATGGAAACATGAAGTATATAGAATTGATTTGGGGAACACTCTCCCTCCCCAGGGAGGGTGCCCACGAGACAAGCAACCAGGGGAGCAATGACAGCAGCAGCTCTTAGTGTGTTACCCCCTGAATCTATCTTCCAGGCCTCCTTTCCTCTGACTTCTCAATAAGCCAAAGCAGCCCTGCCTAGGCACCTTTCTTTCCTATATCATTTTTATTTTTATTTTCCTAAATTTATTTTATTGACTTTTTTACAGAATGGAAGGGAGAGGGATGGAGAATTAGAAATATCAATCAGCTGCCTTCTGCACACCTCCTACTGGGGATGTGCCCTCAACCAAACATGCCCTTGACCAGGATCTAATCTACTACCTTTTAGTCCACAGGTTGACACTCTATCCACTGAGCCAAACTGGTTAGGGCCCTATAATATTTTAAAAGATCTTTATTGTTGAGAGTATTACAGATGTTTCCCATTGGCCCCCTCCACTCAGAATAGAATGGTTGTTTTAAACAAGGCATGTCTTGAAAACATTGTAAGTCAGGTGAATAAACAACTGCTGTCTAAAGTGAAAGGTTATAATTGACACCAACAATAAGCAAACAAAATACTTGGGAGGAAAAGCTGGAGAAAGTTTTTTTTTTTTTGAAATTAATATATTTAAATGTCCACATATATAGGGGAATTTAGGAAATCATAGGCATGTATAAGGTAGGACACATACTCAGAAAAAACTGAGAAGTCCCTAAGCTTTTACCTCCGACTTGTATTTAGACTAATTATTAATGGGGAGATGACAAGACCTTCGTTCTTGTCTTCTTGAAGGAAAGATTTCAATAAAGAGATGTGTAGCAAAGTAAGAATTGATTGGCCACAGCAAAAATATACTTAGAACAGTGAAACCAGGAAGGGCATAGAAATAACAGGAGAGCTCAGGTGGGATTGCTTTGACTCATTGAGAAGTCAGAGAAAAGGGGGCCTTAGAAATAGGTTCAGGGGGTTAGCTCAAGACTAGCTGCCACTGTCCATTGCTCCCCTGATTGCAGGTCTCCTGGGGCCCCTTATAGAGAAGGGAAAGGGAGTGGTTTGGGCATGCTCTCTGTGGGGAGAGTGCACATTCAGTCTTTCATCCTGAGCATATTTATTTTTCTCTTGCAGGTGGAAAGCTTAGGGAAGGGAAGGGTCTCAATACAATATTCATCAGCTTTTCAGGTGTGTTCTATCAGTGTCATGTTCTCCTTTGATTGTTGGGAGCCAGTGCAGGCTGTCATTAGTCAGTGCAGCTGGTCCAGGCATCAGTTGTCTGGTTTTGCTGTCTTTCTGGGGCTGGAGCTGAAATACAACTGAGGCCTAGATGCTACCTTTAGGGAGTAAAAGTCAGGGGGTCCAAACCACATGACCAGCAATAATGAAGGAAAGGTTACCCTGGGGTTGAGGTTCTTATTTCCCAGATTTGTACCTTGATAGGCAATCAGAGCTCTCTGCCTGGTGAGTTTCTGTACATTGTCTATTCATTTTTGCTATCAGCCTATAACATTAGTATGAACAGGAAACAAAGACTAAGTCAGAGTTGTAATAGCCAGCTGTGGGAAGTCACCCACTGCTGATACTGTCATGAGAGTGCACCAAGGAACACAGAAGGCTGATGGACCTTGGGCATCATCAGGGCTGACCCTAAAGCACCCAATTGTTGAGATAATGGTGACTCAAGCAATTCTCTAACCTGATAATCCTTTTACTGTTTACCAAGCTTTACCTTTGATATGCCTGAATGCATTGCTAAAGGAAAAATGTGTACTCAAGTAAATAAATAGCAAACCAGGGCAGAATTCAGTGTGTCTCTTTAAGAAAGAGGCTCTTGCCGAAACCGGTTTGGCTCAGTGGCTAGAGCGTCGGCCTGGGGACTGAAAGGTCCCAGGTTCGATTCTGGGCAAGGGCATGTACATTGGTTGCAGGCACATCCCCAGAAGGGGCATGCAGGAGGCGGCTGATCGATGTCTCTCTCTCATCGATGTTTCTAGCTTTCTATCCCTCTCCCTTCCTCTCTAAAAAATCAATAAAATATTTTGAAAAAGAAAGAAAGAGGCTCCTCATGGCCCCCAACAACTTCTAAATTCATATTTCTTGTATAGCATTTTCATATGTGCATCAGCCCCTCCTTCCGATTCTAAGCCCAGCTATGCAGGTTGTGGCAGACAGCTAATTCGAAGAAGTATTCCTGCACAAAGAAAATTTACAGAGACATGGAGGTGTTGGTTTTCTATTGTTTTATGTTTTGCTTGTTTGTTTGGTTTGCTTTTTGTTATTAAGGCATTTAAAGAAATATCTCAAATTACTATCTGACCACCATCTACCAATAGGAAAGTCTGGGACCACACATTACAAATAATACAGACTTAAAATCATTTTAGTAAGTACCAAACAAAAAAATCTCAACCCACAGCAAGAAAGGAATTAAACCCCAATGAGATGGCGGCCATCTGATTTTTAAAGTTACTATTTTACAATATTCAAAATGTCTATTTTTAACCAAAAACAAAAAGCAAATAAAGAAATAATAATGTACATCTTTTCATAGAAGAAACACACAGAAAATGTTCTTGGAAAGCACAGATATTGGACTTACTAAAAAAGACTCTAAGTCAACTGTATACAATATACCTGAAGATCTAATGAAAAACATGAGCAAAGAACTAAAGAAAGTTAGGATAATGATGTGTTAATAAGCAAGGAATACTGATAAAGATACATAAATTATAAAAAGATATCAAATAGAAATTCTGGAGCTAAGAAATACAAATTAGATGAAAACTTTACTAGGCAGTATCAATAACTGATTTGAGTAGGCAGAAGAAAGAATTATCAAAATTACAGTAGGATGATTGAAATTATCCAGTCAGAAGAACTGAAAGAAAACCATTTTTTTTTTAAATGGGACACCATCAAGCCTACAAAAATATCTACTAGAATTCCTTAATAGATATTGTAATACATTAAACACACACACACACACATACAAGAAAGTAAGATGTGTTGACATTGTAATCCTCATAAATTGGTGATGGTGTGGGACGGGGGTGGGAGGATGTAGACACTGTGAAAAACTATTTTGTGGTTTCTCAAATATTTAAACATAGAATGATGATAGGACCCAAATAATTGAAAATAGGTGTTTAAACCAAAGCACATTTACCAATATACATATCAGCTATTTATAATGGCACAAAGTTAGAAATAATTCAAACTTCCATTAATATTTCATGGACAAACAACAAGTAGTATGTCCATAGAATGGAATAATACTCAGCCTTACACAAGAATGGAATGCTGAGGCTACAGTATAGAAGAGTCTTAAAAGTATAGGCAAAGGAAAAGAATAGGCAGAGTCTTTTCTTTAAAAGAATATGAAAAAAAAGGTAGACTTGAACAGTCAGATATTATGATTCCAATTATATGAAAGATACAGACTAAGTAATTCCTTAGAGACAGAAGCAACTAGGTGGTTACCAGGTGCTAAGGAGAAGATAGTTATGTCTACTATTTTCTTAATGACTATAGGTTTTCTTTTGGAGTGACAAAAGTGTTTTTGAAATTGATATGGATGGTGGTTGCACAACATTGTGAATGCCATAGAATTTTAAAATTGTAATGGTTAATTTTTTGTAAATTTTATCTCAATATTTAAAATGAATGTGTTGTCTTCATATTGTAAGGTAATATTAAAAGTTCACAAATTTGTGCACATTGAAAGGAAATTAATTAGAAAAAATATTTTAATATCACCCTCTCTAAAATAGAAGTGTCAACCAAATTCACGATTGACAATGACAGATCAAAGCACACAAGTGTGATTGGCACCATTGAGAACTTTATATATAGATAAACTTGTTTAATTAGACCTGCTTTCTGATTTAACTAAACTTTTTCTAGCCCAGTGAAGCATCCCAACTTCTCAGCAGGTAATTGTCAGCAACACAGCAGTAAATAAGAACACAAAGCAGATTATTATTGTACATCACACAGGAAGAACAAAGGATAGAATATTTAACTGCAGCAGTGTTTGACTATACTCTGCAGTGAGAAAACCTAACGCCATTTCCAAGGTCCACTATATCTTACTTCTTTTCAGTTAGGTCAAATTTCTAAGCTTTCTAAATCTCTGTTTTCTAGCTAATGAAAATAGGATTCCACTGAGTCTCCTATCAATGTACTCCAGGACTTCTGTGAAGATCAAATGACCTGAGGCATTTGGTTAAAGTGTAAAATGTTTCCACCTAGCTATAAAGCAAGTAGTGTTCCTTGGCTGAAAAAACTTGAAGGAGGCTAATTGCTAAAGAGAGGAAGCTAGGTTTTGCTAGGTGACATCATTACTTAGTGCCCACAGCCACCATTTCTGGGCTAGGCTGAGCTGTGGGCTGTATTTTGCACCATGGGATCTCCGCAGAGTTGGGTGTGATTTGGTGGGGTGTTGTTCCGGGGTGGTGGTGGGGCCTGTGTTCTACTTGGGGAAAGCCGAGTGTTGCTTTGTGGGCGCCATCTTCACAGTACTATTTATTGTTAAATGGCTGTCACTAGGGAAAGGAAGCTGGGTATTGCTACATAACATCATTACCCAGTGCCCACAGCCACTGTTTCTGGGCTCTGCTGTGCTGTGGGCCACATTTTGTGCCATGGGGTCTCGGCAACATTGGCTGCAATTTGGTGAGCTGTTGTTTCAGGATGGTGGCCTGGTCTGTGTCCCACTTGGGGGAAACTGAGTCTTGCTTTGTAGGTGCCAGGTCCACAGTGCTGTTTCTCTGTCAATGGCTAGTGCACATGACAGCAGCTCCTGTGTTGAGCATTTGCCCCCTGTGATCATTGTGTGTCATAGTAACTGGTCGGGTAGCTGGACACTTAGTATATCAGTCTTATATATATATGTACTAGAGGCCCAATGCATGATTAAATTGTGTGCTATTGGGATCCCCAGGCCTAGTGGCAATCAGGGCCATGTCTGTGGCCAAGCATCACTCCTCCACTACATGGATTCTGCCCCATGAGCCTCCATGTTCACAGCCCCTGCCCTGGGAGGCTCCTTGGCCTCTGCTGCCCATGCCCCATGATGCTCCTCTGCCTCAGTCACCTCAGGAAGCTCCACAATAACAGCCCCTATCATGCGAGGCTCCTCAGCGTTAGCCACCACTATGACACTCTTCCACCTCAACTACCCCACAAAGCTCCATGCTCACAGCCCTCCACCCCGCTAGGTCCTCAGCCTCCACAGTCCCACCCCGCCATTCTGTGAGAGGCAGTCTTTTGGTCATTTGGACCCATAGCTCCCTCCTCCTGCTACTACACTAAAGGCAGCCAGGGGCCCATGGTCCCCACTCCCTCAGCTCCCTGGCCTGCTGTTGGGTCATTCGTCTGGTCATTTCAGTCATAACAGCATCCAGCTTTATATCCCATCAAATAAAAGAGTAATATGCAAATTAACCATACCTTCACTACACCCACCAGCCATTCCCACCAACCATGCCCACCAGCCAATCAGAGTGAGTATGTAAATTAACCAAACCAAGATGGCAAGGGTCACAGAAAGAGCAGGAGGGAGGCTTGGGTTGTCCCTGCCAATGAAGGAAGCCAAGCTTTCTGCAAACCCTGGCAAGCCCAGGCCTCTGCTTAAGACAACAAAGTCTCAATGGCTGTATGAGCAGAAGGCTTGGCTCCTCTCCAGGCTACAAAGTTTGAATTGTAGAAGATAAATAAATCCCAGATTCCAGGGCCATCACTTGGGTGTCTGGGGGGCATTAGTAGCCTACAAAACACCACAGGACCTTTGCCTAGGCCACCCCATGCCCCAAGGGAACACCCACCCTGATCCAGGACACCCTTCAGGGCAATTTCCTACCCCCCACCCATGCACCAGGCCTCCATCCTATCTAACAAAAGAGTGATATGCAGATTGACCATCACTCCAACACACAAGATGACTGCCCCCATGTGGTCAAAAGATCCTGCCCCCATGTGGACATAAGATAGCCACCACAAGATGGTCATCAGGGCAGGGAAGTTGGGAGGGACCAGGCCTGCAAGGGAGGGCAGTTGGGGATGATCAAGCCTGCAGGAAAGGGCAGTTAGGGGTGACCAGGTAGGAAGGCAGGTAAGCAGTTGGGAGCCAGCAGTACTAGATTCTGAGAGGGATGTCCAACTGCCTGATTAGGCCCAATCCTAAACGAGCAGTTGGACACCCCTAAAGATGGAAGGAAGAAGGCTGGGCTGAAGGACTACCCGCTTCCCGTATGTATGATGTATACATATATATATATACATCAGAGGCCCGGAGCAGGAAATTTATGCAAGAGTAAGCCTTCCTTTTTCTGGTTGCTGACACCAGCTTTACTCTGGCACCAGGGACCGGGGCTTCCTTCACAGTCTGGAGGTTGTCCACAAGGATGTCCAGTATAATTAGCATATTATGCATTTATTATTATAGATTATTATAGATAGATGGGGCTCTAACCATTGGGGATGGAAATTTTAAATGACTGGATTTTATTTCTGGCTCTCCCACTGACCTAATATTGACCAATGTTCCCCCACAAAACAGTTATTATATTATATAGCAAACCACATACTTTCAAGGGCCTGGATGTTTAAACAATTGGCACTATTCCATACCAGTCACACTGCCATTAAGCTCTTCTCAGGATCCCTGGTCCTCAGCTGCATTACAAATCCACAGACCACTACAATGGGAGAGTGCTTCATTCATTTTTGCTATTTGGAACTTAGTGTTTCTTTAGATAGTCTCTCTGAGACTTATATTAAAAATTAACCCTAACTACCATATCATTTTACTTATATGTAGAATCTAGAAATAAAAGCAAAAACAAATACACAATAAAAAACAAAACAAAAACACAGATTCATAGAAATAGAGATCAAACTTGTTTTCCAGAGGGGTGAGTGTGGAGGATAGATGAAATGGGTGCAGGTAAGTATATTTAGTAACAATAATAATTTTTCACAATGATAGTTAATTTCTAGACAGTGTAGCAAATATATTGTAAGATATGCAAATGTTGAATTGCTATATTGTTCAACTGAAACTAATATAATATTGTATACAAACTATACTTAAATAAATTAAAAAATGTTAAAAAGTTTACCCTGCCATACACACAGTGACTAATACCATTTACCATGCTAGTTAGCAACTTTCTATGGGTTCATGATACCTAGTAATTACTTCAAAGCTAATATAAAGCAGTAATGTATTAAATGGCATAATTTAAGATGATATTTGGTGTAGGAGTTCAGGATTCTATTTGTGAGATTTGCCATCTGATGATTTTTTAATAAATATAAATACTGGTTATTTAAATATGATAAAAATGCCAAAATAGTAAATAGTATTCAGCATAACAGTTTCAAGCATTAAAAGCATCTCAGTATTTTAAAATTATGGAACCAAAATTAGCAAAAAAACAAAAGCATACTTTATATAACCTTTTTCTTTATTTTTTATTTTGAGAGACTTGGCAGGATTTCAGGTGGAAAACAAACAAAAAACTAGAAATTTAAATTTACCTATGTATATTTGGAGATATTTATAATAAACATAATATCCAAAAGAGTATGATATGGTTTCTGAATGATTTTTTTAGCTGTATAATTTCTCAGTTCATATTAAAGGAAGTGACTATTCTAATATAGACTGGTCATTAATTGAATATTGACTACAATAACCTGTTTTAGATGAAGAGAGATAACCAAGGTAATATGGCAAAAAACAAATTAAATGTAATTAATTTAATTTGGGAAAGTGTCACTATTATCATTGTATCAGGATTTCCATGTAGTAATGTGATTTGTTCAAGGCTGCTATCTGAAACTGATGTATCCATTTTTACTTTTTGGAGGTAAATTCATAATATTTTGCATAGTGGCTGCATCAATCTGCATTTCCACCAATAGTGCTCAAGGGTTCCCTTTTCTCCATATCTTTACCAACATGTGTGTTGATTTGTTGATGATAGCCAGTCAGATAGGTGTGAGGTGATATCTCATTATTGTGCTTTTAATTTGCATTTTATTTATGATTAGTGATGTTGGGCATCTTTCCATATGTCCACTGGCAATATGTACATCTATTCAGGTCCTTTACCCATTCTTAAATTGGATTGTTTGTTTTTTGGTATTGAGTTTGAGATCTTTATAAATTTTGAATATTAATCCTTTTTAAGATATATTATGGGCAAATATGTTCTCCCATTTTAAGGTTGTTTTTTTTTTCATTTTTTATGGTTTCCTTTGCTGTGCAAAAACTTTTAGTTTGAACTGCTTTATGAAATAGCAATTCAACTTCTGGGAATATATTTGAAGAAACATAAATCAATGATCTATGTTCATTGCAGCGCTATTTACAATAGCTAACATTTGGAAACAAGATGAGAGATAAAAATGTTTTGCTACATTTACACAATGAAATACTACTCACCCCTTACATTTCGGGACAGTATGGATGGACTTAGAGAGTATTATGTTAAGTGAAATAAGCTTGTCTGAGAAAGACAAATGCCATAGGATTTCACTTATATGTGGAATCTAATGAATAGAGTAAACAAACAAAATAGAAACAGATCCATAGATATGAGAACACACACCTCTTGGGGAGGATTTTGGCAACTATTGAAATAAGTAAAGGGATTAAGCAAAAACAAAGCACAATTTATAAAGACAGATATCAATATGATGATTACCAAAGGGAAGGGGGCAGGTAGAAGAGGGTAAAGGGAGGATAAAATGTGACAAAAGAGACTATCTTATCTATGGGTAACACATAATACAATATAAAGATTATATATTATTGAATTGCACACTTAAAACCTATTTAATTAATTGATGTAACCCCAAAAATCCATTAAAAATTTAAAAATTAAAAATAAATAAAATGGATGGATCCAAATCATAAGTGATATTTTTAATTGGGAAAGAGGTGGGCATGCAAACATAGGGACTTTGGCTTTGGGTAGATGTGATGATATTCCCAGTGTTGCTGGGAAACTCTTATTTGGATTTAGGATGCCTGTCCCTGTGTCCAATAACAAGGGAAGGATTGAATCATACTAGGCCTTTATTGAGAAGCCCAGCCAACCAAGAAGATAAGGCAATTATAAGCATTTAAATCCTGTCTTATAGCAAGGAGTAGGACAGGATCATAAAGGGGAAGGAGTTAGAGTAAGACCTGGGAATGGACATCACCTATTATCTTTAGTCATCAAGCAATAGAATGAGAGATAAAAATGTTTTGCTACATTTATACAGTGAAATACTACTCACCCATTACATTTCAGGGCAGTGATGAGATAATGGTTTGACTCCTAGTGGGTCAGCTTGACCATGCTTATCAGTTCTGCTTATTCAATTCACAGTGGAATCACCTCCTCAATCACTTAGCACATGCTTTGAAAAAAAAAGTTAAGAAAACCTTAACCTCCTATCCATATATATAAAAGCCTAATATGCAAAGTGTTTCCTCAGGAGTTGACCAACTGGGAGTTTGATTGCTCATTATGATGTGCACTGATCACCAGGGTCTTGTGAGGAATGAGGGAAGACCCTGGCTGGCAGCCGTCAGCACTAGGGACCCTACCCATGCACAAATCCCTTGCACTGAGTCTCTAGTTCATATATAAGAAACTTAACCACTTATTCAAATAAATATATGTATTCTAAGATTTAAAATAATATTATTATTTTAAAGATTAATTTAGGTACTCTATTAGATTATAAGTCACCCCTATCACTAGGGTCAAATGATCTAGCTGACCAAATTATCTAAAAATGTTGCCTATTTTGAACTTAATATACTGTGTGAGAGTTTTTAAGTCATAGTAAATTCATATTTAAAAAAAGATATATGTAACCAATTATGCAACTTTCATTATATTTAACAGTTTTTATACCCTGATATTAAGTACATTATGTTTAATTGTTTATAAAAGAAGGAAATTTGCATGTCTTAGAAAGCTGCAAAGCGCAGAAAATTTACTCTCAAATATTAGTAAAATAAATGAATATATGTGTGCGGGAGGCAGCCAATCAGTGATTACCTCTCATCATTTATGTTTCATCTCTCTCCCTCTCCCTTCCTCTCTGAAACCAAATTAAAAAAAAAAAAAGACATTGCAATAATAAATGTACCTAACAGAAGGGATAAATAGAAAAAAAAAAAAACTATGTAAAAGTTTATCACCCCTTTCTCAGAAAAAATATTAAACAATTTAGTAGTCCTCTTGTAAGCTTCCACCTGGCCCCCATTTCACAAATTAATGCCTTTCTAGTCTCTTTTTATTTCTGTGCGGACTTCTCCAGAACCCAAACCCTGAACGAGAACACTGAAACATGTGAGATATAAAAGGGATTCCCATACCTAGCCCTGATCAGTTTGGCTCAGTAGATAGAGCATTGCCTTGCAGACTCAAAGGTCCTGGCTTCAATTCCGGTCAAGGGCATGTAACTTGGTTGTGGGCACATCCCCCATAGAAGGTGTACAGGAGGCACTGATGGATGTTTCTCTCTCTTCGATGTTTCTGGCTCTTTATCCCTCTCCCTTCTTCTCTGTAAATAAATAAATAAATAAATAAATAAATAAATAAATAAATAAACAAACAATTTAAATAAAACAAACAGGAAAGAAATAGAGAATCTAAATAACATCATCTGAATTTGCCTAATACTATAGAATAAATCCTTCAATAAATTAATAAACACATTTTTTAAGTATACATGGACCAGTTGCTAAGGTAAGTAAGTCATAGTCCAAAACATACTCTCAATAATTTTTTTCACAGGATCAAAATGCTCCAAATTTATTTATTTGGGCCATAATATGGCTGAATTATAAATGAAGACATCTAGAAACAATCCTGAAAGAAAACTTGTGTCAAATAATTAATAACAAGGGAAAACAGAAATTATTTTGAACTGAATAATAATGAAACACAATATATCAAAAAGTGTGGTTTGCTGTTAACATGTCTGCAGTGTGAAATTTATAGTTTCAAGTTTCCAATCTGAGTCTTGGAGAACAGTTTGATGTTAGCCAGGTATACTTTAAGGGAAGGTTGTCTCAGGAAGAAATGTTAGTACAAAGTTTACATACAAATAAAGGAATGACAGATTCAAGAACATGAAGATGGTTGAATAGGTATGGGGTAAGGAGGTGCAATAGTAGGTAAGAGAAGATTCAACTGGTAATAATCATATCCTATAACTATATATTGGTAACCCAAACAATAGCATCAATATACATACCAGTATTTATTTTTTATATAACAGCTTTACATTTATATAATTATTGCAAAGGTAATAGAGATTTCTTGTATACTTACTTTATTTTACTTATTTTTAACATCTTACTTCAGCATGGTACATACATCAAAGCTAGAAAAAAATGATATTGCTCATTAATTAAAGCTGATATATTATTTATATACTTAATTTCACCATAATTCCTTATCTGTTCTAATATCTCACTGAGGATACTACATAAGTTTATTATTCACTAGAGGCCCAGTACATGAAAATTCATGCTCTCAGAAAGGTCCCTCAGCATAGCCTGTGCTCTCTCACAATCCAGGACCCCTCAGGGGATGTCTACCTGCCAGTTTAGACCCATTCTTCAGGGTTTGGGCATAAGCTGGCAGTAAGACATCCCTCTGGCAGCCGGGAACCCTTGGGGAATTTCCAACTGATGGCTTAGGCCCATGTGGAGCAGGCCTAAGCCACTGTTCGACATTCTTAACATTGCCGAGGAGGAAGGAAAAGCTCCACTACTGCTGCTGGATTCACAGCCATCAGCTTGTGGCTGAGCTGAGCTCCCCCTGGGGAGCATATTGATCACCAGGGGCCAACTCCTGTGTGAGTGTCTACCCCTGGTGCTCAATGCATGGCATAGCAACCAGTCATTCTTGGTTGTTCCCCCATTAGGGTCAATTTGCAATTACCCTTTTATTATATAGGATGTCTCCTTAGGATCTCTTACATTCCTTGTTTTTGATGCTCTTGACATTTTGATAGTGCTCTTCAAGTATTTACAGAATATCCTTCAGTTAGTATTTATATCATTTTTTCACATGATTTGACTAGGACATCAAATTCTTGGGGAGGCAATCATACAGTATATACTATAAATATACGATTTTTATTCCTTTTTCATTCTATACTTTATTTTTGGCTGTAATCTAATATTACTTTATTGCTCAAGTCATTCAGTTTTGGCATTAGGACTCTTTCAATCAGCTTCTGTGTCCTTTTGACATACCTCCATTAATAGAGGGGTTTTTATTTTTTGTTTTGTATTTATTCTGGTACAAGTTGTTTAACATTCAGTCTGTATATTTCCAGTTACAGTCCTAGAATCATTCATTCTCTTTTATAGAAAACTAGTGACCTGGTGAATAAAATTTGTGCACATTAAAAGGGGATTAATTAGGGGAAATATTGCTATCTGCCCATTCTCTATAAGAGAAGTATCAGAAATGAAAGTAAATTCATAAAATATATATGAAAACCTTCCTCCTATCAGTCTGGGGCACACCACAGGACCCACAGTCAAGTCTCTGCCCACCGATGGCACCTCAAAATGACACGAGACCCAGACCCAGCTAGAAACACTCCCATTGGGCCAGATCCAGCCGGCCCCACCCCAATCAAGTCCTGCTGGGTAGGGTCCTCTGCCAAAACCTCCAGACAGGGGGCACTGCCTTAGGTCCCCTGACCCAGAGCCAGGGTGGGGAGCACAGCCTGAGGTCCCCTGGCAATCCTTGCCAAGTGGGGTGTGTGACCTGAGGTCCCCTGTCAAACCCTACCAGGTGGGAGGCAGAAGTCTGAGATCCCTGGGCCTGATGCCGGGGCAGGGGGCCAGAGCCTGAAGTCCTCCAGCCTGATGGCGGGGTGAGATTAATGGCCTGAGGTTTCCCTGTCAAGCCCCACTGGGTGGGGGGAGGGCCACTAGCCTCAGGTCCCTGCTGATTGCTTCCTAAGGGTCATTATGGGAACTTGGCCTCCGCTGTAGGTGCAGCCATCTTGTGTTATGGAAACTCTGCCTCTACTGTGGACACCTCCATCTTTGTGATGATGTGATGGTCACTTAGCATATTCCCTCTTTATTAGGTAAGACTAAAGGCCTGGTGCATGAAATCTGTGCATGGGTAGAATTCATATGCCTAGCCAGTGATCAGGGCTGATCTGTGAGCAATTAGCAGGGTGATCAGGGCCCCCAGTGGCATCCACTTTGTCTGGCCTGGTGCCACACACTTGCTGGCTCCACTCCCTGCTGCTTATTGCCTCCCTCTGCAAGGCAACAGGCAGGGTGATTGGGGATCCCCCATAGGCATCCACCTTGGCTGGCCTGCTTGCCAGTCTTGCTCCCTGCCACGACGGGTCAGGGTCTGAAGTCTGGGGCAACTCCTGCATTGAGCATATGCCCTGGGGTGGCCAGTGCGCATCATAGCCACTGGTCATTCGGCCATTTGTCCCTTCATTCAATCTATTTCTATATGAGACTTTTATTATATAGGATGGTATGGAAAAACTATGTCTGGGTGATTGACATGCTCAAGACTATTATAATGTTGGTTCAAGGGCCCTAACTGACAAAGCAGGGATATATGTTTGTATGCTTATTTGTGTATATAAACATATCTGTTAATATTTCCAAATGGCAATATCAATATTAAGCTAAGTGTCAACTTATACAGAATCTCCTATACTAATCTTTTACCACAAAGATTAATCTAGTCTCTTCCCCTTATCTGTGTGCAACATTGCATTCCAACAGTGAAAATCCTGGTTACTAGAGGCCTGGTGCACAACATGTGTACACTTGGTTAGGTGGATGTAGTCTCTCAGCCTGGCCTGCACCCTCTAGCAGTCCCAGACATCCTCAGCACTGCCACGAAGGCAGGAGAGGCTCACCAGCTACGAGCCTGGCTTCTGGCTGAGGGGTGCTTCCCCTGTGGAAGCAGCTCCTACATTGCAAGTCTGCCCCATGGTGGTCAGTGCACATCATAGCGACTGGTCATTCCAATGTTTGTTCAATTTTCATATTACCCTCTTATAATATAGGATCTGTTACACATGTATGCTAGTTTAAGGATTATGAGTCTCTGTTCCCATGGATAGGGGGCTTTATCAATGAATATGCAGTGTCTATATATAATTTCTTTTTCCTTTAACCTTACAGACTCCACTTATTTTGAAATTTTCTCAAGTTACTGCTTTATTTGACATTATTTTAAGTGAAGTTATTCCATACACTTTTAATACACTGTACTTAGATTATTTTGCCACATTTACATTCCATCTGAAATCTACTGGCTTTCTAAATTATATTTTTTTTATTTGTTTTCATGCTTAAAATTTACTGAGATGTAAAATTCTTTAAATTTTTATATATGTTTATACGCTTTGTATTTTCCATTTAGTACTGTACAGAATATGTCACTACCCTAAAATAAATAACAAAAAACTGTATTTCTTTTATTTATCCAATTTGTCTGCAACCACTGATCTGTTTACCATCTATCTAGTTTATAATTTTCTAAATATCATATAAAAGTAATCAACACGGTGTGTAGACTTTTTAGACTGGCTGCATTCAGATAAAGATATAAGTACTTTTAAGATTCCTACTTATATTTTTGCTACTAGAAATATTTTATTTTTACTGATTAATACTATATTATATGCATACAAAAATTGTTTCTTCACCTACTGAAAGATCATTGCATTTAGTTGGTTGATCCTAAATAAAACTTCTATAAATATTTACGAGCAGGTTTTTCAGTTGGCATGTTTTACAACCTTGCTAGGAGTAAAATTACTGGGTCATATGGGAAAATTATGTTTAATTTTGAAAAAAAAAAGATAAATTATCTTACAAAGTTGCTGTACCTTTTTGTGTTACCATCTACAAAGAATAATAATTCTTATTGCTTTGGATCCTTACAACTAGTTGATATTGTCAGGTTTGGGTTTTAACCAGAGTAATAGATGCATAGTACCTCCTTTCAATTTTAAGTCTGTTAATTATATTGAACATTTATATAATTGATATAATGTCTTCATAGTGAGGTACCAGCTCAGATTCCTTGCCCATCTTTAAATGGATGACTTTTAAGTGTGCTTTGCATAGTTTGAACTACTTTGCTCTATCATTTGTATATTTTCCTAGTTTGAAGTTGTTGTTTTTTTAAATTCTATTAACAATGTATTTAATAGAAGGTTATAATTTTAATAAAAATTATAGTATTTTCATTCATGAATAATGTTTTTATTGTTATAAATGTATCACCAAACTGAAGAGCTTATAGATTTTGCTCTACATTTTCTTCTTATAGTATTTTAGTTTTGCATTTTCATTAGATCTAAATATGTTTTGAGTTAATTTTTGTGTAAGATATAGGGCTATAGCTAAAGTCCCATTTTCCCAACACGATTTCTTGAAAAGGTGTTTTTTTTTTTTTAACTCTCTATTGAATTGCCTTTGTTTATCCTATTTAATAAAAAGGAAATATTCAAGTTGACCACACCCTCACAAAGATAGCGGAGCCCATAGCATAAGATAGCACTCCCCAGTACCCTCAGCCCCGCTGGAGTCCCACTGTCTTTCAGCCCAGCTGAGGGCGGTGGCAGGTGCACAGTGCAGGCGGGCGGAACTGCCCTCAGCCCCCCCGGCCGGTAAGCCCAAGGTGCAGGTAAGCCTCTGACGTCGGCTGCCCAGCCCATGCTTGAGGTGCAAGCAAGCCTCAGATAGAAGCTGCCCAGCCAATGCCCAAGTTGCAGGCAAGCCTTGGATGGCGGCTGTCCAGCTGCCCAGGGCCACCCAAGGCTCAGGAAACCAGGGCCCGCCTAGGCAGAATCAGAGCTGTGATGGGGGCGTCGCCTTTCCCTCACGCCAGGTCGTTTCCCAACCCCGAGGGAACCGGACTATGAGAGGGGGCAAGCTGGGCTCAGGTACCCCCACTCCAGTACATGAGTTTTCATTCACCAGGCTTCTAGTTATATTTATATCGCTTATTTGTAACTTCTACATTCCACTTCTTTGATCAACATGTCTGTTCTTTAACCAATACTAGCCTGTCCTGATTTATATCACCCTAGAATAAGTCTTGAAACAGGTAGGGTCAATCCAATATTGCACTTTTTAAGTATTGTTTTGGTTATTCTGGTGTGCTGTTAAATAGAAGTGGTGAGAAAAAACACCTTAACCTTTTTCTAGATCTTAGTGTAAAAGTTTCCATTTTCTCACAATTAAGCAGGAGTTAGCTCAAAGTGTTTTTGTATATTTTTTTAGGAAGATGAAGATGATCCCTTATATGCTGAGTTTGGTGAAAGTTCTTTTTAAATAGAAATAGTATATTTTATCAAGTGCTTTTTTCAATTAATTTGTAAGATCACATGAGTTTTCTTTGTTTTTATTTTTGTTCTGTTTTTGTTGTTATTTTTTTTTTTTTTTATGTGGTGGATGACAATGATTGATTTTTAAAAGTTGAACCAGTCTTGCAATCTGGAACACATCCTACCTGTTCAGGACATACCATTATTTCCATACATTCTTGGATCTGAGTTGCTGATATTTGGTTAGTCCTTTTTATATTTACATCCATGAGATATATGGTTTTATAACTTTTCTGTAAATTCTATTATGGATTTTTGGTTTTGGCATCACTAACTAAAAATAAATTGCCATTAATTCTTTGGTAGCCTACTTGTAGAAAATCTAGGGGTTGTGATACTCAGTAGGAGGTGTGCAGGAGGCAGCTGATCGATGTCTCTCTCTCATGGATGTTTCTAACTCTCTATGCCTCTCCCTTCTTCTCTGTAAAAAATCAATAAAATATATTTTTAAAAAGGAAAAGAAAATCTAGAGTGTGTTAGAATCATGGGAAGGGTACTTTGAAGTAAAAATGAGTTATTGTTTTCCAGACAAGGTTTTGCTATTCACTAAGTATTTTATTTTGGATATTTGTCTAATATCTCTGTCATATTTTACTGAGAGTAATAAAATATACCTTAATATTTTCCTATTAGGAATAAATATCTTTTGATATGTAAAATATCTAGCATAATATCTGATCCAGAGTAAACACTTACTGATGAATTATCATTTTGTTTGCCTTTTTTATGGAAAAATTGGAGGCATAGTAATTACTAAAATGTAACTTTAGTATATTTCAATCTTTACATGATGCTAAACACTTCTTAATAGTAGAATATTCTGATCACAATTAAAATTGCACTTATTTACAGAACAATTAACATTACATAAAATTTTAAAATGCCTATAGTTTGTACATGTGTATAAACCTATGTTTATAAGTTTCTGACATAAGTTTCTTAGTGATAATTAAACTAAAATTCAATTATTCAAAAGAACCATTAAGGTATTTGATATGATATATTGCTGCCAAAACTTTCCAATTATTTGAGATGACAGGAAAGCTCAATAGAAGATTTGTCATAATCAATTAATTCACCAAATGTAATTTCTATAAGGAAATCACCTTTTAAAAAGTCATTATTAGGTAATATGTGGTAGAGTTCAAATAAACTAAGTATGCTTAGATTTTATTTAATTCTTATTTATTTATAAGAAATATAAATATGTAATTTTAAAAGGTAAAATAAAATAATTTTATTTAATTAAATAAATGCTACATATGATTAGTTTTCCAAATGTAATAGTTCTTCTGAAGAATATAGACGTACTGCTATTTAGAATCATCATATGAAATTTGGCTCCATAATCATTTGTTATGTGTAAGCAGCTTCCAATGTTTTTTGAGATAAGACCAAATTGTGATGGCAGAAGACTTATGCACTGAATTTGATTTAGTGTATTCAGGGAACTACAGATACATTCTTCTTATCATGTAACTGAGAACTTGGTACTGACAACAGAACTAGTTGTTTATTTACATTACTAACATGTTAAGAAAAAATAAAAGTTTATTTAATTACAACAGTTTGGTATTTTAAAAACTTTAATGTTAGAGTCAAAAACCAAATTTGACAAAGTCAAGTAGGTTATAATGAATTAGTATAATTATACTAGTAATACAAAGTGAGGCAAATGTTGGATTACAGTCACTGTTATGGAAAATAGTATAATAATTAATAAATAACAATATAAGAATAAACTATGTATTGTATACTCATAATTGTAAGCCTAATTTGTTCCATGTACATCCATTTAGAAAGATGGAATAAAATAATAACCTTTTGAATTATTATTAGTTATCATTGTAATAGTAGCAGAAGATTTTATATATATATATACACATACACATACACACACACACACACACACACACACACACACACAAATATACATATACATACACTAGAGGCCCAGTGCACAAAATTTGAGCACGGGGGGCTAGTGTCCTTCAGGCCAGCCTGCTCCTTCTCCTATCTGGAACCCCCTGAGGGATGTCTGACTGTCCATTTGGGCATGATCCAGGTAGGATCAGGCTTAAACAAGCCATCAGACATTCCTCTCAGAATCCTGGACTGCTGGCTCCCAACTGCTCACCTGTCTGCTTTCCTGATTGCCCCTAACCATTTTTGCCTGCCAGCCCGATTACCCCCTATCCACTCCCCTGCCAGCCTGATTGATGCCTAACTTCTCCTTTGCCAAGCTGTTTTCCCCTAACTATCCTTCCCTGCAGGTTGAGTCTCCCCAACTGCCCTTCCCTGCAGGCCCGGTCACCCCCAACTTGCCTCTTCTGCCAGTTTGGTCACCCCTAACTGCTCTCCTTTGCAGGCCTGGTCCCTCCCAACAGCTCTTCCTTGCTGGCCATCTTGTGTCCACATGGGGGCAGGACCTTTTGACCACATGGGCGCAGTCATCTTGTATGTTGGAGTGATGGTCAATCTGCATATTACTCTTTTATTAGATAGATGCCTGGTGCATGGGTGTGGGGTCAGTTGGTTTACCCTGAAGGGTGTCCTGGATCAGGGTGGGTGTTCCCCTGGGGTGTGGGGTGGCCTGGGTGAAGGGCCTGTGGTGGTTTGTAGGTGGACCACGCTTCCCGCTCCCCGGCGACCCAGGAGGAGGTGCTTGTATCTGGGATTTATTTATCTTCTAAAATTGAAACTTTGTAGCCTGGAGCAGAGACGAGCCTTCTGCTCCCACTACCATTGAAACTTTATTGCCTTAAGTGGAGGCCTCAGCAGGCCAGTTTGTATGGAAAGCTTGGCTTCCTCCATCGCCAGAAGTAATCCAAGACTCCCTCCAGCTTTCTCTGTGGTGTAGTCATCTTGGTTTGATTAATTTACATGCTCACTCTGATTGGCTGGTGGGTGTGGCTGATGGGCTTGGTTTGGGGTATAGTGGAGGTACAGTTAATTTGCATATTACTCTTTCATTAGATAAGATACCCTACACAATGGAGTTATCTTTCTTAGCTCTCAGCAAAGTTACAGATGTAGACAGTTTTGTTTTTTTTTAAATATATTTTATTGATTTTTTACAGCGAGGAAGGGAGAGGAATAGAAAGTTAGAAACATCAATGAGAGAGAGACATATCGATCACCTGCCTCCTGCACGCCCCTCACTGGGGATGTGCCCGCAACCAGGACACATGCTCTTGACCGGAATCGAACCTGGGACCTTTCAGTCCACAGGCTGACTATCCACTGAGCCAAACCGGTTTCAGCTGTAGACAGTTTTTATGCATAGCCATTTTTCTTCCTGGATGGACAGAGAAGTCTGTCTCAGAATACATTTGGTCCTTGGTTTCTCAGCTGAATCTCCCAGAAAGGATATCAATTAGGTACTAATTTCATGGTCATCTTTTAATGTGGCCATCTGTCCACTTAAAACTTGAAACTGATGAAAATCTAGTTCACAAAGGCTGGCACACAGCTGCCAGATGGCACCAACTTGTGATCACCAGGGCTCAATCTGTATTTAAACAATAGAACCAACAATAAAAATTGGTTTATTGACCTTTACAAATTTCACTTAAGAGTGAAGTGTGAGAATAACAAGCTTCTAGTTAAACAAATGATGATGAAGCATGATCATCTCTTAGTGTCCCAACTTCTAATTTTAAGAAATTAAAAAATTTCATCTTCAGTAGTTGTACATTTTTAACTTTTAATGTGTATAATATTTGCCTGATAATTTAGTTATTTGACTTCTATATATAAGAACAAAGACTATAAAGCATAACGACTATGAAAATACTACAGAAACAATAGAACACTATCTATGCTGTTGATATAAAACAGGTAGTACATAATAATTGGGGAAATTATGAAAGACATTTTTATTCATATTGCATAACCAAGGAAATGGGGTTTCAGAGTAGTTAATAAACATGTCCTAAAATATTTATTTACTAAAATAAGTGCTAGACTAAGGACATTAAACCAGCTATCTTTCAAATCTCACTATAATTTTAAATAAACTATCTTTCCCTTAAGAGAAAACTAAAACCAATAATTATAATAATATGCTGGTTTGTCCACTTTATTGGACATAAATTATTTCTTAATTGATGATGATGATTCATGTATATGAGTTATTAAGTTGAACACTATATTTACCATTTAGATATAGTGCTTAAAACAATCCTTGAAAAAAACTATTAATATCTAAAATTTCCCAATAATTATTGAAATGCTATCTGTTGATACTAAACAACTTATAAATCTTTAACTTGGGTATAGATTTCATTGGTTCATGGCTGATGTCAACTCTAGAGTGAGCATTGTTTCCCAATAGTTCTTTTTTAAAGTTACTCATAAAGAAAAGCAATCACTGAAAAAGCCCATGAATTAAATGAAAGTGAAAAAATAAAGAGGTATCCCTGGCTGGCTTAGCTCAGTGGTTAGAATGTAGGCCTTTGGACTGAGGGGTCCTGGCTTCGACTCCTGGTCTAGGTCACGGGCACATGCCTAAGTTTCAGGTTCCATTCCCAACTCTGGTCAGAACACCAGCGGGAAGCAAGCAATTGATGTTGTCTCTCTCCTGTAAATGTTTCTATCTATGTATCTATGTATCTATGTATCTATCTATCATTTATCTATCTAACAACTCCCTCTCTCTCTCTCTCTCTCTCTCTCTCTCTCTCTCTCTCTCTCTCTCTCTCTCTCTCTCTCTTTCCCCACCCCCCACTCCCTCCTTCTTTCATTCCACTTTCAACTGTGATCAATGTAAAAAATATATTCGGTGAGGATAAAAAAACAAAATGCGGATGGCAGATTTAACCTTTCCTAGGTTATGGGTTTCTTTTCACTCAGTCATGAGCACCAATTATGACATAAGAAAAACATGCATTCTTATCTGACTGATACAGAAATGTCTCCCATATTAATTTTTCCCAAAAATTATAGGATGATTAGCTCCTTTTGCTAATAACAACTAAATCCAAGCCTTATTATTTGGGAAATAATAAAACACTTGTTTCATTTTATTATTTGGAAAACATAAAATAAACTGCTCTTATGATATTTATCAAATTATTGATACTCCAGCATCATCATTGCCATTTTGAAGGCAACATAAGATGCACATGGTAATGATGACATTGTAGTTGTCTTTTGTTGTGTTCATGAGTAGAAGGACAACTCTAATCTTGGCTTATCTCATTCAGCAGACACAAACATATAAACATCCATTTGCCATCACCAATTTATCTAATTAGGTATTTCTGCAAATGTGTCTCCTAAGTCACTCTTAATCCACAGTATTTGAACTACATACTATGATATAACTATGCTTATCTAGTAGAGCATATTTTTCTTCTAATCAATATAGCCTAGTATTTATTTCTCTATGTGCAACCTGTTAACAGAATTTCTTGCCAATATTATGGAGTTAGTTTATATCAAAATCATGTTATTATCTGTTTACCATACTCTAGATGCAAAGGGGAAAACATTGTATGTACCCTTTCTAAACTAAAAAATGTGGTATCTATTAAGACAGAAATATTGGCAAATAATTGTACCAATACTCTTAATATAGAGAAATACATGAGTATGCAGTGATAACAAGAACAGCATTTAGACAAGATTTTCAAGAAACAGTGAAGCCTGAAATTAGTCATGAATGTATAAGTAAGAGAAGAAGAATATTTGACAGGAATTGAAGCAGGTTTGTCATATAAAACTTTTATAATGTTGTGGTATTATCCCTCTATTCCAATTTTGCTGAGAGTTTTTATTAAGAAAATAGAGGCCCAGGGCACAAAATTTTTGCATGGGGGTGTCCCTCAGCCCAGCCTGCACCCTTTTCAATATAGGACCCCTCGAGGGATGTCCGACTACCTGTTTAGGCCCCTCACAATCCAGGACTGCTGGATCTCAACTGCTAGCCTGATTTCTTCCTGATTGTCCCTAACCACTTGTGCCTGCCAGCCTGATGGATGCCTAATTGCTCCCTGCAGGCCTGATCCCCTACAACTACTTTCCCCTACATGTCTGGGTTCCCCCAACTGTCCTCCCCTCTAGGCTTGATTACCCCCAACTACCCTCCCTTTCAGGCCTGGTCCCTCCTAACTTCCCTACCCTGCTGGCCATTTTGTGGTGGCCATCTTATGTCCACACAGTGGCAGGATCTTTTCATCACATGGGGGCAGACATCTTATGTGTTGTTGTGATGGTCAATCTTCATATTACTCTTTTATTAGATAGGATAGAGGCCTGGTGCATGGGTTGGGGCCAGCTTGTTTTCCCTGAAGGGTGTCCTGGATAAGGGTGGGGGTTCCCTTGGGGTGTGGGGTGGCCTGAGTAAGGGGCCTGTGGTGCTTTGCAGGCAGGCTACACTCCCTGGTGACCCAAGTGGAGGCCCTGGTATCTGGGATTTATTTATCTTCTACAATTAAAACTTTGTAGCTGGTAGTGGAGCAAAGCTTTCTGCTCACTCCATGGTGGCAGCCATTTCTGTTGGGATTTATTTATCTTCCGTAATTGAAACTTTGTAGCCTTAAGCAGAGGCCAAGGCAAACCTGGGCTGCAGAAGCTTGGCTTTCTCCTATGCCAGTGAAACCCAAGCCTCCCTCCTGCTCTCTCCGTGGCTGCAGCCATCTCAGTTGAGTTAATTTGCATACTTGCTCCTGATTGGCTGCTGGGGTTGGCTTGTGGGCAGGGTTTGTGGATGTAATGGAGTGATGGTTCATTTTCATATTACTCTTTTATTATATAGGATGGTAAAACCAATGAAATGTCTTTAGCAGAGGACATAAAGTCAAAGTATTTGACTGCAAGTACAAAGGAGAGAAAAAATTAAATTTATAAAAAAGTTTTGATTTTCTTTCTAACTTAACTTTTGAATAAGATAAATTCTTAGTTGAAAGATTGGTGAAGGATAGATATCCTATATAATAAAAGCCTAATATGCTAAGTATCTGGTCAACCAGTCATCAGTTCAACCAATTAAAGTGTAATATCCTATAGAATAAAATGGTAATATGCAAATTGACCCTCATACTCACAAAAGATGGCTTTCCCCATGTGATCAAAGATGGCCACTCTCATGTGGTCAAAGATGGCTGCTACAAGATGGCTGGCAGGGGAGAGTAATTGTGGGTAATCAGGCCAGCAGGGGAGTCTGATCGCCCACAATTACTCTCCCCTGCCAGCCATCTTGTAGCAGCCATCTTGTAGAAGCCAGCTGGTGAGGGCAGTCAGGGGCAACCGAGCTAGCAGAAGAGGGCAGTTAGGGATCACCAGGCCAGCAGGGGAGGGAAGTTAGGCTCAACCAGACCTGCAGGGAAGAGCAGTTTGGGGCAACCAGGCCAGCAGCGGAAGGCAGTTGGGAGCAATAGGGCTTGCAGGGGAACAGTTAGGCATCGATCAGGCTGGCAGGGGAGTGGTTAAGGGGTAATCAGGCAGGCAGGCAGAGAGGCAAGCAGTTGGGAGCCAGCAGTCCCAGATTGTGGTATAGATGTCTTACTGCCAGTTTAGGCCCAATCCCTATGGAATCCTGATTGGAGAGGTTGCAGGCTGGACTGATAATCCTCCCCTCCCCCAGAGTGCACAAATTTTGTGCACTGGGCCTCTAGTATACTAAGAAAAGGGTCATATGCAAATCTGACTGGGTCAACCAGACATCTTCCAGATGTTCCACTTCCTCCGGCATGGGACTGAGGCAGAGGCAGTAAGGCATGGTGGAAATGCCAAGGCAGAGGTCATTATGGGCCATCAGTCCACTAAGGGAGCCAGCAGTTAGGAGCATGATGAGGCTGGCTGGGGAGCAGGCAGTTAGGGTCATGATCAAGCCAGTGCAGGGAAGTAAACAGTTAGGGATGTGATCAAGCGAGATCAGGCCATTGTGGGGGAGCAAGAAGTTAGGTTAGTGTGGAAGAGCAGGCAGTTAGGGGTGCTATAAGGTGGGCTCAGGGAAGCAAGCAGTTAGGGGCACCATCAGGCCGACACAGGGGAGTAAGCAGTTAGGAGCCAATCAGGCTGGCATGAGGGAGCAAGCAGTCAGGCAACATCAGGCCATTGCAAGGGAGCAAGGTAGGTAGGCAAGTGGTTAGGAGCCAGCAGTCCCAGGTTGCAAGAGGGATGTCTGACTGCCTAAGGGATTGGGCCTAAACCGGCAGTCAGACAATCCCTGAGGGGTCCCAGATTAGAAAGGGTGCAGGCCATGCTGAGGCACACCCATTTGCACAAATTCATTCACTGGGACTATAGTCTATATAAAAAGAGAGCAACTGGAATGCTGTAACAACTAGAACAACCAGTTGCTATTATGCCCATTATGACCAGGGAACTGGACAAGGCCCCTCCCCGGCCAACTCCACCCTTGATTGGTCTCTAACACAGCAATAGGGGGCAGGGCCAGTCAATATCTACAGCCCCTTTCCCAGTTGACCCCACCCCCTATGAATCCCCAGCACTACAATCAGCCCATGCCCATCCCCCCCAAGCCAGATCCAACCCTGATGGACCCCCAACTCTGATCAGGGGCATAGCCAGCCAGCCAAACACCCATGGAATCTCTCCAAGGCTTCTGGCCCCTGATCTCCCTCCCCACTCCACTAGCCAATCTCCTGCAGCTGGCCTGGCCCTGAATCAGGTCCTGATTAGGAGCAGGCTGGCTGGCCAACCCCCTGTTGGCTCCTCTTTCTGACAGACCCATCCCCAATCTGCCCCAATTGGGGCTGGAAGGCTGGACCCCACTCACGCACATATTCATGCACTGGGCCTCTAGTATGCTACTGAGATGCTAAGGCTGCTCAAATGCTCACTATTATATCCACTGACCACCAGGGGGCAGACAGTCAACTGGTCCACAGTCACTATAATATGCACTGACCACCAGGGAGCAGAGCTTCAACTGGTGAGTTAGCTTGTTGCTGGGGTCTCACCAATCAAGACTGAGTAAGATGGATGAGCTGGACACACCCTGGAGCCCTCTTATGGTCCCTCCCAGGCTGGCCAACTTCCCACATCTTTCCCCAGCCTTATCATATACTGGTGGGGTCCCTTGGTCTAGCTTGCACCATTTTACAATCTGGGACCTGTCAGAGAACTGGTTTTGGACTGATTCCACAGGCCAGGCTGAGGGAACCCACTGGTGCACAAATTTGTTCACAGGGTCTCTAATATATAACAAATGTTTAGAAGATTATAAAATTCCAAAATATATGTAAGATTATATAAAATCTGATGTTTGTTGTTATTATTTAGAAAAAAAACTTTTTTATTTTGCAGACTGAATTTAATGATATTTATTTATTTTATTTTTTGTTATTCATTTATTTATTTATGTATGATTAATCCTTACCTGAAGATTTTTTCATTGATTTTTAGAGAGAGTGGAAAAACAGGGAAGGCTGGACCCCACCCACGCACGTATTCATGCACTGAGCCTCTAGTATGCTACTGATATGTTAAGGCTGCTCAAATGCTCACTATTACATCCACTGACCACCAGGGGCAGACAGTCAACTGGTCCACAGTCACTATAATATGCACTGACCATCAGGGGATATGATTGTTTGCTACCCACACTGACCCTGAGGAATTCAGGATGCCAGGGATCAAGCCTGCAACCCAGGTATGTGAACATGACAAGAACTGAAACCAAATCTCTAACCACTAAGCTAAACTGACTAGGGACAAATTTAATGACTTTTTAAAAATATATTTTTATTAGAGGCCCAGTGCACAAAATTTGTGCAGGGCGGGGGAGGGAGGTGGGTACCACAGCTCAGCCTGCACTCTCTCCAATCTGGGACCTCTCAGGAATGTCTAACTGCCAGTTAACCACTTGCCTGCCTGACTGACTGCATGATTGCTGTAACCACTTCTGCCTGCCAACCTGACAGCCCCCTAACCACTCCCCTGTTGACCTGATTGGTGCCTAACTTGCTCCCCTGTCACTCGATCACTCTCAACTGTCTTTCCCTGCTGGCCTGATCACCCCCAACCACCAACCTCTTCCGTGAACTGCCTCCTCTGCCTGGATTTCATGTAGCCACAGCTCCCAGGCCTCACCACATGGAGTGGCTGCCAGGTCCTGCCTCCACTGTCTGCATGGCCATCTTGTGGTGGCCATCATGTGATGACATCGCACATAAGGGTGGGAGGACTACCTAGGCTTTTATTAATATAGATTGAATTCAGAGAGGAAAGGAGAGGAAGAGAAATGTGAGAGGAAATCTTTGATTGGCTGCCTCCTGCATATTCCCCATGAAAAAGATGCTGTCACCTTCATCTAGACAATAATTATTTGGCAGTCTTATTATGGAAAAACTGTCCTGCCCACAGAAGGCCCCAATAGGGGACCGAGCCTAAAACCTGGCTATGTGCCCTGACCTGGAATAGAACTATGACCTCCTGGTTCACAGGTCAATGCTCAACTACTGAGCAACACCCGCCAGGCTGAATTTAATGACTTTTAATCCAATATCTTTTCAGTACTCTCTTCTCTTGTACAGCCCTAAACCTAACTGACTATGCCTTAAATTCCTCTACTTGAATGCCTATTGTCCTTAAATGTTAGGTCTTATTTTGAGATCTACTATCTCAAGATATCTAGAGAATATATTTTCTTCTTTCCCTCTTTCAAATAATCCAAAAACTAGAAATAATAAAAATTTCCAAACTTCAACTGTGTCAAACTGACAGATACGTAATATTGAAGGGCAATTTATGAGGATGGGCTTCCCCAGTGTGTGTTGAGAAGCAGATCTCAAATAAGCACAAAGATAAAAGTGATCCAAAGTAAAAAGGTAACAACAACGAAGTCCACACATGCATATCTCCATAATACACTTTTTTTCCCCGATTTTGAAGTTTAGAATGGCCTTCATAGATTGTGATACAAGTCCTTTATCCAGTTTATGATTTGTGGACCTATCTTATCATTCTGTTAAAAGTGTCTTTCAAACAGAGAAGCTTTAAATTTGACATTACATTTATGAAAATTTTGCCTTTACAGGCTATCCTGTTATCATATGTAAGATTTTTTAACATACTTTAAGATTATGCAGATTTTACCCCATGTGTTCCCTAGAAGTGAAATTGTTTTAGATGTTACATTTAGGTCTATGATTCATTGGAGTTAACTTTTTAAATTCACTATGCCTTGTGTGGGCAGGACAGTTTTTCCATAATAAGACTGCTAAATAATTATTGTCTATGATCAGTTCTGAAAAATCACATATAGAATTTTGCTGTGGAGACAGACTCTTCATTGGTAATAAAATTTGTTTATACATGTTTAAAAAGCCTTTATTTCATATTTATTTTTGAAATATATGTTATTATATATAGAATTTTAAATTCAGTATTTTTTGGCACTCTTATTGCTCCTTTCTCAGATGCATAATTTTCCCATGAAAAAGATGCTGTCACTTTCATCTTTGTTTCTCAGTATGTAATATATATTTTTCTCTGGCTACTTTTAAGATTTTTTTCATCATCACTGGCTTCTAAATAATTTAATTATGATGTACTTGAGGGTTTTTTTTTTTTTTACTCATACATTCTGTGATTAGGTTTTCTTGACCTTCTTGGATGTCTGGATTTATAGTTTTCTATGAATTTGAAAAGTGTAAGCTATTATTTCTTCAAATATTTAATGTATACAGTATAAATATATATTTAGTTTTTCTCTTTAGAAATACCAATTTAATCCAAAAAGAATCACTTGAAGATGTGCTGTATATCATTAAAAATCTTCTCATTTTTTTCATTCTCTTTGTATTTCATTTCCCATACTTCCTGTTGTAATTTATTTTTATTGACTAATCCTTTTTCCTATAATGGCTAACCTACTAATAATTTCTCATTTAATAAAATTTTATCTCATATATTAATAGTTTTAATTTCTAGTAAAAGTATGGTAATTTTTATAAGTTTCATGTCTGTACTTAATTTTTAGAATGTATGGAATACCGTTATAAAAATTGCTTGAATTTTAGCTGCTAATTTAAATATGTGTCAGTTCTGGTTTGGTTTGAATTGGTTTTGTTTTTCTCTTCATTATGGGCCTTAGTTTTTGGCTTCTTTATATGATGGTCATTTTTATTGTATACAACGTATTATGTATTTTACCTTGTTGGATTCTAGTTATTTTTGTATTTCTACATGCCCCTTGATGTGAAAGGGCATAGTAGATTGACTAGGACCGTGGTTGGCAAACTACAGCTTGCAAGCCACATGCAGCTCTTTGGCCCCTTGAGTGTGGCTCTTCCACAAAATACTATGGCCTGGGTGAGTCTATTTTGAAGAAGTGTCATTAGAAGAAGTTTAAGTTTAAAAAAATCTGTCTCTCAAAAGAAATTTTAATCATTGTACTATTGATATTTGGCTCTGTTGACTAATGAGTTTGCCTACCACTGGACTAGGGGAAAGTGTTATTTTTTTTTTCAGTTCACTTTAAAATTTGATTGGCAGGATCTGAGTAGTGTTTAGTCCAGGATAGAATTTCTTAATCTCAATACTATTGATGTTTTAAAGCAGATAACACTTTCTTGTAGTAGGGTGATGGTTGGTGGGGGGTGGGGAACTGTTCTGTTGTATGAGATAATTTAGGGTCCCTAGCTTATACTTACTAGATTCCCATAGAATAACCCTTTTTAATTATGACAAGCAAAAAAAATGTCTACAGCAATTTCTAAATGTTCTTTGGAGGAAAATAGTCTCTGCTTGAAAATAACTTTTCTACAGTTTATTAGTCCCATTGCTGTTGCAACTCTCTTGGAATCATCAAAGCAGTGTTCTATGAATTATGATTTTTCCTAGTCTGGGTGGTAAGACTAGGCACTCTTTTCAGCTTTGTGTGAGCATCAGGTACTTTATTCTAATCTTTTTTAAAGATTAAAGATCAGGAGTTTCTTTCATATACACAGTATTTGCTCATTAGTACCCTCTTGAATACTTGAGAGACATATAATCCAAAATCCTCTCTCTCTGAAACTTTCTCTTATAGGTTATCTTATGCATTCAAATACCCTTAGTTTTCTCCAGTCTATACAATGAAAATAACATGCTAAACTCTACCTGGCTTGGTCTTTCTATTAATGCAGCCAGGAAATGCTCTTTCTGCAGTA
Organism: Lasiurus borealis; assembly: GCA_004026805.1. Classification (NCBI taxonomy): domain Eukaryota; kingdom Metazoa; phylum Chordata; class Mammalia; order Chiroptera; family Vespertilionidae; genus Lasiurus; species Lasiurus borealis. The sequence goes on from PVJN01012521.1 coordinate 38,550, forward strand.
AGTTGAGGCATCAATAGGGGTCAACATTTTCTTTTCTCTTTCAGGGATCATTTTCTTTTTACTGGTCCCACATTATCCTCAGTTTTGCTTTCTGAATTTTCCATTACTCATGGTTTGTCTGAGTCTGAAAATATTAAATGGGAAATTCCAAAAATAAACAATTCTTAACTTTTAAGTTAATACCATTTTGAGTAGCTTGATGAAATCGCCTGCCACCCTGCTTTGGTCCCACTCTGACACAAATCACCCCTTTGTTTTGAGTATCCATGCTGTAGATGCTACCCACACTCAGTACACTTAGTAGCCATCTCAGATTCACTGTCACAATATCACAATACTTATGTTTAAATCAACCTTATTTTACTTAATAATATTGGCAAAGTTCAAGAGTAATGATATTGATGATGCAAGTATGCCAAAGAAAAGCTGCACAGTGCTCCCTTAAAAGTGACTACAATACAATAAGATATTTGGAGAGAGGGAGAGATCACATTTACATAACTTCTATTTTAGTATGTTGTTATAATTGTTCTATTTTATTTTTACTTTCTAGAGGCCTGGTGCATGGATTCATCCCAGCCCACAGCACCTGCCTCTGCCACTGGTTGGTAGTGCTTCTGGGAAGGCAGGAGAGGCTTGCACCACCAGAGCTGTGCTGGCCAGCCATGAACCTGGTGTCATCTGGTGTCCTCCCATCAGCTGAGCAGTACTCACACTGTGGGAGCATAGTGACCACCAGGGGGCAGCTCTTGCATTGAGCATCTTCCCCCTGGTGGTCAGTGTGCATCATAGTGGCCAGTCAAATGGTAGGTTGAGTGGTCAAAGTGTCACTTAGTGTTATATGTGTGTGTGTGTGTGTGTGCGTGTATATACACATATACACACACACACATATATATACACATACACACACACACACACACACACACACACACACACACACACTAGAGGCCTGGCGCACGAAATTTGTGCACAGGAGGGCTGTGTCTTTCAGTCCAGCCTGCCTCTCAAAGCTGGGACACCTCGATCCAGGTAGGATCGGGCCTAAACAGGCAGTTGGACATCCCTCTCACAATCCAGGACTGCTGGATCCCAACTGCTCTCCTGCCTGTCTTCCTGATTGCCCTTAACTGCTTTTGCCTGCAGCCTGATCATCCCCCAACCACTCCCCTTCTACCCTGATTGATGCCTAACTGCTTTCCTATCAGCTTGTTTTTAGACTCAATGGTTACTTTTTCTATGCAAAATAATTGACTTCCATCTTGAGGAGATTTCATTTATATTACAAAATAAAATCAAAACAACTGATTTTTTAAATTATTCAATATGTCAAGGGAACTTGAGTATATACTTGAATCACTTAAATGTATGTAGTTTCTCTGTTTCTTTCAGTTTGCTTTATGGATAATTTCTATTAACCTGAAATTAGCAATAAGTTTTAATGGCTTTTCTCAGAACTCTCTTATGCAGAAAAGAAGCCTATTCATTCTCAATAACAACAAATATCAGAAAGAACTCACTTGAACTTTACATGCTTTATAAATTAGGAGCATAAAAAGAAAAGTGTCTATTTCAAGAAAGGCTGTAAGACATCATTATGGGATCTGCAAGTGTTATTGTAAGCAATGACCTACTACCAAGAAATGCAAACCTAACTAAAAAGAAGCCATACTTTTTCTGGCAAATTTAAATAAAATTTTACATGGATTTAGCTCATTAATATCGGAAATCAGCTAGGTATGGCTTAAATCATGTGCCTGAAATATAAATTCATTTAGTAAGTGTTATAAAAGTAATATTTTGCTGTAATACAGAGTTTACAGACATTTTTGCATACCTTTATATTATCTTTTAAAGACAGATATAATCCTGTTTACTTTTTTTATTTTCTTACTAAGTGTAATGAACCTCAAATCCATTAAGCCAAATTCCTAGGTAAGCAAGTTTACATAGCTAACATGAGGAGAAACAATGCCTTATTCAGGTCTCATGTCCAAGTTATCTTTCTTTTCACTACTTCATTTCACAGTTTTAAAAACAAAACAACATATAACAAATCTGAGACAGTACTATCATACAAATCAAATAATGATAATTTTGTATCACTAAAAGTGCTTGTAATCCAAACCAAGTAATTAAGAACCATTTCTCAGGATTATGTTTTTAATTTTCTTCTTTTAATTTCAACACTGTGATGCTAGCCATTAAGTAATTTTCTTTTGCTTTTGTATTCTTAATATAAAGTCACATGGGTTGAAATAAGCTCGGAATTAACACAGGCATGTAGTGAAAAGAGCAGTTTTGTGTGATATATTTTGAAGCATGTTTGTTAATTGGTGAAGATTTAAGAGATACAGCATCTCTAAAATACATTAAAGTTTGTATAAAAAGAGAAGGGTGGAAGGAAGCCCAAATATAGACAATTTCTTCTATAAGAATTAAAAATAAATCAAGAGGGCAAACGATGTGGGTGAAAATAATTCAATTAGTAGTGTAATAGGATAAGCTCTCCATACTTTGTACCACTCTATGGTACATCATACAAATACATATATGTTGTATAAATTCTATAGCTAGTTAGTTGCGTTTAAATAAATGCATAACTTCATAATGTATATAGATATTGCTACAATTTAAGATTGTTTAAATGGCAACAAATGTCTATGTATATTGAAACATAAAAATATCTAATTTTTTTAAGTTCAGAAATAAATATAAAATGATACATACTTATATATTTGAACAAATGAGCCTCTCTTTGCTTTCTTCCCTCCTCTCTGACTTCTCCTCAAGCAGTCTTTGCTAAGTAATCCTCACCTGTTTTCCTTCTGTCTTGTTGAGCCATAAGGCCCAGTCATCTTTCTATCAAGACTTACTTCCCAGGCACACTCACCCAAGCCAATAACTTCAAATCATATTTAGACAAAGATGACTCTACCTATATTTAACTCTGTATTACAAATTTTCTCCATGATCTGAAGACTCACATAATCCTAACATGGCAATTTATAATTCTTAATCTCCTTCCCAAACCTGATTCATAAACAGCATTTTCAACTTTAGTTTTACCCTCATTAACTCAGAAACTCAGACCCCCAATACTTGGAGGTATCTTTAATTCTTTACTTTCTCTCATTTCTCACATTCCATTCAACAATAATTCTGTCCTAATATGAAACCTCTTTCCCTCAGTTCTTACCTCTTCTGTTAATATTCTGGTTCAAGTCACCATCATCTTTCACCTGCACCACTGAAATACTAGTAACCTAACACCTTGACCACAGTCATTATTTAAACATATATAACAAATTGCTCCACATACTCACTTAAAATTTTCCAAAGGCTTTCAATTCCGGTTGGAATAATAATCTAATTCCTTACAGAGAATTTGCTAAAATAGTGGTTGGCAAACTCATTAGTCAACAGAGCCAAATATCAACAGTACAATGATTGAAATTTCTTTTGAGAGCCAAATTTTGTAACCTTAAACTCCTTCTAACGCCACTTCTTCAAAATAGACTCGCCCATACTGCGGTAATTTGTGGAAGAGCCACACTAAAGGGGCCAAAGAGCTACATGTGGCTCACGAGCAGTGGTTTGCTGACCACTATCCTAAAAGGTCCTCAGGGAGTCTATTGACATTAGTTCTCAGAACCCTTTCTTCCCGTTGCACTCAGACCACACTCAGAACCCTTCATGTGAATGCTCTTCTAGAGAAATTAACGTTGCTTTCTCCCTTATTCTTTATCTACTTCAGGTTTACCACATAAGAAAGGTCTTATGTAAATACTCGGTAATGTATACAAGCTTTAACCATTTGAGATTGCCAATGTTCATCTGGTTTTTATTTAATGTCTGTTCAATCTACAGTAATCTCTACTCTCCATCTCTTTGTCTTTCTTCTCATATGATTTTATTGACTTTGCTGCGCCTAATAATTACCTGATCTCATAGTACTTTTTCACCTTCTATTTCTTTCCCCTGGATATGTATAAAAGCTATACAAAAACAAAACTTTGTTTTATTCCCTTTGAACAGTATCTATCATAAGAAGACATCAATAGTGTGTGTGCATGTGTGTGTGTTTGTGTGTGTGTGTATAGTTCTCACTTTACAGATTAAAATAATAAGCACTTTACCTATCTGACTTCATAGAATTAAAATTGGAAGATCTCTGATAAAATCAGTCATTTGTATAATTGTAGATTCTGTGCTTTATTGTACGTTTCATATTTGTTTTTATTTTTGTTTTTATTGATGTGTATGTTAGTGTTTGACCAGAAAGTTCATTGTTATTCTATGAAACATATGGAGAATGAAGAAGCATAGGAACTCTAGCCATGAACTGTTATAAGTTTCTACAGTTTTTCAATAAATTATACTATGTGTAAAGCACACTGTGCTGGGACCTGGGTGCAAAAAAAAAAAAAAGACATACACACACAAACACACACACACACACACACACACACACACACACACACACAAAACAAACAAACAAACAAACAAAAAACAACAAACAAACAAACAAAACATGTTCTTTTCATCCAGGAAAAACAGCTCCTTAGCATTTCAAAAGCTGTATGATAGTAGTAATCTCGAGTTCTCAACTAGGAAAAAAGCAGAGCATGCCAAGGGTCATTTATCTAATATTTCAGAAGCTTCTAAGTAAACCCATAACATAAATTCTCTCTTTTTTCTTTTATTTTCTAGTCTGCTTTTCTAGTTCCAATTTGTTTTCCATATTTATTTATCTCTTTGTTTCCATTGCTAAAACATTGGGATTTAAAATTAAAATAGAGTTGTAAATTTTAATGAAGTTCCATATTAGCAAGTTAATCATGTAATGATTTATATATATACTAGAGGCCTGGTGTACAAAATCCGTGCAGGGGGGTATGTGACTCTCAGCCCAGCTGGGCCCTCTTGAGGGATGTCTGACTGCCCGTTTAAGCTCCCAATTGCTCAGATGCCTGCTCTCCTGATTGCCCCTAACCACTTCTGCCTGCCAGCCTGATCACCCACTAACCATTCCCCTGTGAACCTGATTGATGCCTAACTGCTCCTCTACCACCTTATAAGCCCCTAACAGTCCTCCCTGTGGACCTAAATCACCCCCAACTGCCCTCCCTTGAAGGCCTGGTCCCTGCCAACTGCCCTTGCCTGCTGGCTATCTTGTGGTGGCCATCTTGTGTCCACATGGGGGCAGGATATTTTGACCCCATGGGGGCAATCATCTTGTGTGTTAGAGTTATGGTCTATCTACATATTACTCTTTTGTTAGATAGGATAGAGGCCTGGTACATGGGTGGGTGCTGGCTGGTTGTCCTTGAAAGGTGTCCTGGATCAGGATGGGGGTTTCCTTGGGGCATGGGGTGGCCTGGGTGAGGGACCTGTTGTGGTTTGCAGGCCAACTATGGCCTCCCCCACAGTGATCCAAGTGGATGCTCTGGTATCTGGGATTTATTTATCTTCTACAATTGAAACTTTGTAACCTGAAGTGGATGGAGCCAAGCCTTCTGCTCGCACAGCCATTGAAACTTTGCATATTGCATTAAGCAGAGGGCTGGGCCAGCCAGGGTTTGTGGAAGCTTGGCTTCCTTCATCGCCAGGGGCAACCCAAGCCTTCCTCCTGCTCTTTCTGTGGTTGTAGCCATCTTGGTTGGGTTAATTTGTATATTTGCTCTGATTGGCTGGTGGGAGTGGCTTGCAGTGTAGTGGCAGTACAGTTAATTTGCATATTACTCTTTTAATAAATAGGGTATGTGTGTGTGTGTGTGATAATATCCTATTACATTCCTCAAGTAATTTCATTTTAAAATTAAATTATAACTTAGGGTGTATTTTCTTTTATTAAATTGAAGAAGTAAAAACAAAAGAGATCATCAAATAGTTCTAAAAGAATAACATGCTTTGAATTACTTAGATTGCACATATCACTTTAAAAAAGTAATCCATTACATTTTTTTAATATTTCCTATTAAAGATTGAGTGACAGTTTTCACTTCCTCACTTAACTTCCCTCTAATAAAATTGGTGTTTTCTAAGCTTGTTCAGTGCTATTACTATACTCACCTTGTTTTCTTACACCATTCCTCAGTTGCTTTTATCAAAGCACCAGAAAAAGTCATGTGAATGACTCTAACCATATTGAAAAGTATAAAACTTTAGACGTCTTTACTATTCTCTTCTGCAGGCTTCCAGGAAAAAATAAATACCCATATACTGGTACAAGTGAAGGAAGAAATAGCTGAGCCTGAAATATAACAAGCTCAAATTTTATAAAGGCATTTGAATATAACAAGAAAAAAAAACATTAGTGCATTTTTTAAAAATTAGTATTAATTTGTACTGATGTGTTTTGACATTTTCTATTGGAAACATCTCAAACATATACAAAAACAGAGAAAGCATCTAAAAGAACCTTTATGTCATCATTAACCCCTTCCTTCAGTAAGTACCAACCATGCCAAACTTTTTCTATCTATACACTTCATTAATTCCCCTCCTTGACCAGTTGCATAATTCTTAATCAAATTTCACATCAGAACATTTATTTGTGTAAGTAAAATTTATAACATACAGAGAATACACATATATAATAACATAAAAAATCCTATATTATAAAAGTCTAATTATATGCTAAGTGTCTGGTCGTATGGTCATCTGTTCAATCAATCAAAGTGTAATATGCTAATGATATGCTAAGGCCACTCAACCATTAGCTATGACATGCACTGACCAGGGGCAGACTCTCCAGGCAGTAGGTTAGCTTGCTGCTGGGCTCCAGCCAATCAGGACTGAGCTCTCCCAAGATCCCTCCCCGGCTGGCCAACCTCCCCAGATCATGCAAGGGTGGAGGAGGGTGCAGAGGGTCCCTTGGCCTAGCCCTGTGCCCTCTCACAATCTGGAACCCCTCAAGGGGTGTTGGAAAGTTTTTTTGGCCCCATTCTATAGGCCAGGCTGAGGGACCTGAAGGGTGCATGAATTCATGCACTGGGCCTCTAGTTCATATATAAGGAGATAAATTTTTAAAAAGACTGAAGAAAATTTTGAATTAGGATGAATAAAGAGATATTTGAACTTGACATTTTAGGATGATTGTTGATAACTGGATAATGATTTAAAGGTAATTCTGCCCCTTAACAATATTGCTAACCTTAATGTGCTTTGAATTGAATTAACCCAGTAGTTCAATTTTTCTGGATTTATTGAATGGGTAATTATGTTTCTCTCTCTGCTTCTTTGCTTTTCTTGTGAAGCTATATCAAATCATATGTAAACAAAAAATGAACTAATTGAAAAATCTTGATGAACATTTCAAAACCAACTTTTTCAGCCAAACACCACTGAAAATATAAATTACAGATGTATAAATGCATTTGTTTATGTATTTTCTTTATTAAATAACTATTACATAGTATATTAAAAAGTATATATAATATTACATATTAATATTATATCTATGACAAGTTAGGGAAAATATTCTTGCAGTTGTTCATTTGGAAAATAATAAAACAATTAATAAACAATAATATAAGAATAAACTGTTTTGCATACTCAAAAAATTATAAACCTACTTTGTATATTAACTCAAATCCATAAGTAAACTATGGGTGAAAGCCTATGCTATTTTATTCTAAAAGTAATATAAACTTATTCTGATTTTGAGAAAGGTAGTTTAATATAAGTGTTTACTTACAACACAAAATAAACAATACAAAGAGAAGTATTGTACATGTTACTAGTAAGTTAATAGAATTATCAAATAGTATATTACTATTTCACAGTCATTTTAATAGGTTATTCTTAACTATGTACAACTTGTAATTTTTTTAAATAAGTTACCATCAGTATCAAGAATTTCAATGATTTTACATCAACATTTTTTTTTTTAAAACAAGCAAGCTCTTTAAGAAATCTGTGATGAAAAAGAGAGACCAACATTTAAATGTAGTGACAAATTTCATCAGTCAGCAATCAACATTGTGTGTGCAAAGCATTAGGAAAATATATTCAGAGTAAACAATATTAACAGGAACATAAGATATGGCATTTACTTCTAATTTTGTGATATATTACAGGTGGTTCACCCAAAGAGAACTGGTGATGCAATTTTGCTTAATATCTATGGGGCTGTTTCTGTTTTGTTTTGTTTATTCATTTGTTTTTGTTTGTTTTTTGTTTTGTTTTTGTTTGTTTGTTTTAAGATTCCACATCAAAGTGAAATCGTGCAGCATTTTTCTTTCTATGTGTGAGTTAATTCACTTTGCATAATACCCTCTAGAGATCAAACATGTCAAACTCACAGCCCTTGGGCTGCATGCAGACCATAATGAATATTTTTGTGGCCCATCCAATTGGCTGGTCAGCTGGTCGCTTAGGCTCCTATATATATATATAGATTATTAATAACAAACTACAATTTTCACTAATGACTGATTGCTCTAATTGTGTTGCATTCATTTCCCTTATACACGTTATTCAAAGACACAGCATTTCTATCCACTAATACTAAGCAGCAAATATTTTACCAGCCGATTGCCACGTCATTAGTCTTGAACTGACTTGTTTGGTGTGCACAAAAGGAAATATTTTGATTTAGAAGAACAAGAAAAAATAGCTTTATTTATGTTGCACAAATTTGTGCAGTTATTCAGTGTCTGGTAAGTTAGTCTTCAAGGAAAAATATTAATTTTTATTAAAATTTTATATTATTTTATATTAATGTTACTCATTTATTTCAGCCCTTGGTATTCAGCATGTCTCTATTGAAATAAACCGAGGATTCTATGAAAATTGAAGCTTTTATTTTTTTGTGGCCCACATAAACTTAAACTTTGTTTATTTGGTCCATGTTAGTCTTTGAGTTTGACATGCTTATTCTCTCTCTATCTTGGTTGTCACAAATTACAAGATTTTTTTAGTGCTGAGTAATATTGCATTGTTTATATCTAACACATCTTTATCCATCCATCTACTGATGGAAATCTAGGTTGCTTCCATACCTTGGCCAGTAGAAGTTATGCTGCAGTGAACATAGAGATGCATATAAATTTTTGAATTAGTGTTTTTGTTTACTTCAGGTAAATACTCAAAAGTAATATCGCTGGATTGTGTGGCAGCTCTACTTTTAATTTTGTGAGAAATGTCCGTACTGTTTTTCATAGTGTTTTTCAATTCACAACCACACTAACAGTGTATGAGGGTTCCTTTTTCTCCACATTTTGGCCAGCACTTAACTATTTGTGGATTCATTGATGATAGCCATTCTCACAGGTATGTCATGATATCTCATGCTGGTTCTAATTTGCATTTGACTGATAATCAATAATTAGTGATGTTGAACAGTTTTTCCTGCCTTTTAGCTATCTATCCTTATTAGAGAAATGTTTATCTAATTCCTGTGCCTACTTTTAATGTTCATGATTTTTTTTTCACAGGAGTATGTTCCTTTTATATTTTGGAAATTAACCCCTTATCAGATGTATAATTTGAGAATATCTTCTCCCATTTGGTAGGATGTCTTTCATGTTGTTGATGGTTTCCTTTGCTGTGCAAAACTTTTTAGTTTTAGGTAGTTCCATTTGTTTATTTATTTTTTCTTTTTGGTTTTGCCATAGGAGACATATCCAAAACTACTGGTTATGTTAAAGAGTGGGGGGAAAAAAAAAGCAAAAAAAAACATCAAATTCTCTTTGAGAGAAGATTAAAGACATACAGTTGTCTTCAATAGAATGAATATTATGGATATTAGAATTAAAATATACTTAATTTTTGTTCATATATATGTATATATATATATATATATATATATATATATATATATATATATATATATATATACATATCAACTTGCATTTAGAAACTTTTCAAAAATTAAACATAGTTATGAACTTGCTAAAAAACTGATATATAGCCTGGTCAAGGACTCACTTGGTTGGAGCATCATTTTGTACACCTCAAGGTTCTGGGTTTGATTCCTGGTCAGAGCACATACCTAAGTTGTGGGTTCAATCCCAGATTGGGCTTCTATACGAGGCAACCTATTGATGATTTTCTTTCTGTCTCTCTCCCTTCCTCTCTTCCTAAAGCCAATAAACACATATTCTCAGGTGAGGATAAAAATAAAATTTAAAAAAGACTGAATATTTCTAATTTTTGTTTTTCATTGACTTTTAAAACTACATTTAATTTATTCCTTTTGGGAATATTTGCTATCACTCTCCTATTACCTAAAGCATATTTAGAGACCAGATTTTTTCTTTTAGTTTTTATTTTTCCGTTCTAGTTTCTTAATAGATAACAAAGGTGAAATATTTTTTGACATGGTAAATAATAAAATGTAACTTCTTAGTATTATTGTTTGAATAAATGTATAATATATTTAAATTTGCATAGTTATTTAAGTAAAAAGTGCATAGAACAAAACATTAATACTATTTACCTTTCATATTTATATAATGTTTTATAGCTTTCCAAGAATTTTCACCTAAGGTGTGTAACTTAAACACCGAAACAGTCACATAAAGTCAACAGAAAAAGTATATTTCTTATTTAAAAAATGAAGCAACTTGATTCCTTTCTTTAAATGTATTTTTATTATTTCAAGTATTACAGATACTTCCCTCTTTCCCCTCACTGACCACCTCTACTCCACCCTTACCCCTGGCCACACTATGTCTCTGCCCATGGGTTATGCATATATACATATAAGTTCTTTGGTTGATCGTTCTGCCTACCCACCCACCCCAGACTTCCCTCTAAGATTCATCAGTCTGTTCCATGCTTCTTTGTCTCTGGGTTGATTTTACTTACCAGTTTATTTTGATCATTAGATTCCACATATGAGTGAGGTCCTATGATACTTGCTTTATGATTCACTCTTAAACTATATAAATGTGTGTTGATATAATAGCAGTTACTAACATATTAAAAGACCAGATATGTTGCTCAAAAGAGTAAAATAGCCAAGAGATAATGCAATAAAGAATGGTGACTGCAGAGAATAAAGAACATGATTCTACCTAAAGGGCTGGCAATAGTCTATTTCCCACAGCTTTTGGGTTTGTAGAATGTGGGCCAGTATTTCTCAGCTGAGTCAGATACCTTGGACCCCTCAAGCATACATACATTCCACTCCAACATGTCAAGATGCCATGTACAACTCAAAGAGCTGTCAATTTGCTACCCATAGAGATTATAGTAAACCACACAGCTTGTGAAGTCAGATGGACTGGAATCAAATCACCCATATAACTCCTTCCCTTGAAAGATACTTTCTTTGCCTCTTTACTTGGATAATGATATTAATGCCATTATTTACCTCAAATGCATATTTTGTGAATAATTAATGTAAGTATAGCAAGAATAAATTTATACAATATAATCTTATTTATTGAGAAAATTCTGAGGAGAAATTATTAGCTAAGTGGAAAGGTAGAAGAAAATAGCTATAAAACAGCTTTCAAAATAATTGCAAATATTACTATGCACTTTTAAATACACAAGTAAAATCTATAGCTATTCATTGTTATTAACATACTATCTAATAATATAACTTTTATTGTCTCTTTTAAATAAAAACTTAACAGCTTATTACAATATGTCATCAGGTCATTTAGCAGTGTAAAGCAAATTAATTATGATAAAAACTGTCATCACTTTTATCCCAGAGTTCCTCAACCTCAGCACAATTGATATTTGGGACCAGACAGATAACTCTACTGGTAATTGTGGGGAGCTATCCTGTGCATTGTGGAATGTTTAGCAGCCTCCATACCCCGTTTTTATTACATTCCAGTAGTAGCCTTTCATATGTGACAAAAAATCCCTCTAGACATTGCCAAATGTCGCCACGGGAACAAAATTGTTCCCAATTGACCACTACTCTTTTATTTATTTGTTGTTTCTCTTTTATCTAACCTTAGGAAAGGGCTTCTGTAATATCCATAGAATAATTACCAAAAGAAAAATAATAATGCGTAAAAAATGCCAATCTTAGCCCTTTACGGGACAAAAGAGAATAGGATTATTTATAGATCTGGAAAATGTCTGCTTTCAGAATTTTAACACTAGGCTTTCAGAATTTTAACACTAGGCTTAATATGAATTTAAATTCAAATTCAAATATGTATTAGCCCTGGAATGGCAAGGAGTGCAACAATGAGACCTAAAAATTCTTCTTGATCCTAATCCATATCTAGGGAACACTAAAACAAAGACAAATATTTGTAGAATACCAAAACCCCTTTGAACCATTCTCTTATTTTATTAATAATTAAATTCAAAATTTTGTAAAAAGGTGTACGCATGAATAAAGTATCACATCATCATAGATCTAACAATAATGCATAGATTTCTGGCCTTCCTTATTTTAAACAGATTATTAACATCATTCTTTTTAGCAAATGCTAATATATATTTTTTCAGAGATTTTTCTCAATGTTGACAATGATTCTTATAAGACAACTTTTATCTCTGTATTATTATATGTTACCAAAGAACAATTATATTATCAACAATTCCTTCTAAGCTGAGAGCATTTGAAGTTATTTGTAGAATCAATAAATGTAGATTACTGAAGGATAATTTCCATTTAGAATGACAAAAGAGAAGAGCT
>PVJN01012522.1:0-51083 GCA_004026805.1 Lasiurus borealis
TCAAAACACTGCAGATGTATTTGAATTATAAGTTTATAATGATACTAAGAAGAAGAAAAAAACATTGGTCACCTTTAGAAGATGATAGAAAACTAAATTACTATTTTGAAAATGGCAATAAAAGAAAAATCACACATTTCCCCTGCTTTTTCTTGTGATGTAATCAAATACTGGTGAAAGACAGTTTCCATTTGTGGGATTTTATCACCAAAAAAATAAAAGCAAATTAACAAAATTTGAATATCAACATTTTGTGATCCATAATGAGTAAGCAGATCCAGGTTAAAAATATCAATGGCTGCTAAAACCATGTAAGAAAGATTTGATATGTCTCCCGAGAGAAGCATATAGCTTCACATATAAACTAGTCTAGCCAAAAGCATGCAACAATAATTCAATATGCTAGCTTAACAGGAAATGAGAGTGACTGAGGAATTTGCTACACACATCTCAGGGATGCAGTCAATAACATCCAGACTGTGGAATTGTCTAAAGGACAAACAACCCTATTGTTTTCAACAAGAAGGAAAATAATGCAGAGTAATAGGAAACCTATGAATTAAGAGAGTCTCAGGAGACAGGAAAGTCAATTTTAAAGGATAGGATTTATTTGGATCTTGACTTACAAACAAGATGGAAAAATTATAAACAGTAATTTGAAAAGTGACTAGAGATTTGATAAAGATAATTACTAAATAATTAGAGATGAATACTGAAATACTTAATTAAGAAAGACATGGCATTATGGGTAGAAAGTAGCACCAGTGAGGGCTGGGTGATGTGTAAAACAGGTCTGCCAATACACTGATAACTCTAGCAGCTGGCTATTGGATATATAAGAATCCATTACTCTATTCCTTCTACTTTAATATGTTTTTAAACTTTTCCACAATAAAATAAATGGAACTACTTGCCAGATACAAGTACATATGGCATCTGTATGATAAAGCTAGTTTACGAAAATGATAATAGTTTTCTCTATGTGGCAGGGTTATGTATGATTTTGACCTCTTTGATTTTCAATTTTTTATGAGTGTATGACATATTTACAAACAAATTAAAAATTTATTTTCAAAACAATTTTCTCCATATGAGGCTATAACCATCAATATTTCATTGTTTAAATAATTAAAAAGCAAAAACTATAAAATCTTGGGATTTGCTAACAGTGGATGGGAGACACACAGCTATTTAATATACCATTTTCCTTCATGTTTAATATGTAACATTATACATTAAAATATTACAAAAACTGAAAATAAAATGGGTATCCTATTATCTTTGTTCAGTCAAATTGAACACTTTTTCTCCAAAATAACCTCTGTAGGTAAAGTGTGTCACACAATATAAAATACCTGCATCTTAATCATAAATGTAAGAGAGACTTTTGCAACAATTTCCAACGAATTGCATAAGAGATCGAGAAACCTGCCCTATGCCCACAGGATAGAAGTCAATCTATACATTTTAATATATTTTTCTTTTTAAAGGAATGAAATTATGACTTGTAATTCATTGCACTGAGTGGATTTCACTCCAATATTGTTAGATGATTATTAAAAAGTCTTAATGACCTTGTTAAAAGTGTTTCAAAGAAAAGAATTAGACGAGGCCACAGAGATCAGCCAGTTGAATGCTCTTACTTTTGCAGATGAAAGGACTGTGCCTTCGCTAAAAGCACAGAAGTGACTAGGGGCAAATGGATGGTGAGATCCCAGGTCTCTAATGCCCAGTGCCCATCGTTCATGACCTATCCACACCGTATGGCATCTTACCACTGCTATGATCTTGGCAAAACTACAATCCTGTATTATATCTATTATCAGAAAACTGTTAATAATGTGTAAGTCATAGGATAAGTTGTGGTTTGGGGAAGCATGAGTTTATTTTTACATAGCCTGGCTTATCTATACTAACAAAAGGATAATATGCTAATTAGACCGGGAGACCTTCTGGGAGACCGGCCAGGAAGGGCTTTTGGGGACCATGAGGCCTACAGAGGAGGCAGTTGGGGACCATGAGGTCAGCCAGGGAGAGTAGTTGGGAGCGAGCAGGCTGGTGGGGGTGGGGCTGTTGGGGGCAAGAAGGCCAGCAGGGTGGGCAGTTGGGGATGAGCAGGCAGGCAGGCAAAGTGGTTAGGGTCGATCAGGCAGGCAGATGAGGGGTGAGGAGCCAGCAGTCCCGGATTGCGAGAGGAATGTCTGACAGCTGGTGTCAGACAGCTCTGATAGGTCCCAGATTGGAGAGGGTGCAGGCCGGGCTGAGGGACACATCCCTATGTACAATTTCGTGCACTGGGTATATAAGATTCCATTACCCTGTTCCTTCTACTTTAATATGTTTTTAAACTTTTTATAATAAAATAAGAGGAACTATTTGCCAGATACAAGCACATATAGCATCTGTTATAGCAGTTAGGTTGACAGCAAAACTGAGCAAAAAGTAGGTAAGTTCCCATACACTCTCTGCCCCTAACTGACCCACCATCAGCATCCTGCACCAGACTGGTACATCCGGTATAATCATAATCACCTGAAGTCCACAGTTCACCCCATGATTCGCTGTTGGTGTGCATTCCACGGGTTTTGACAAATGTGTCCACTATACTAGCATCACACAGAATAGGCTTCCCTGCCCTAGAAATATCATGCAGACCCTCTATTCATTGCTCCCTCTTCTTCTCCCTGGAAACCACTAATCTTTTTTACTTTATCCATATTTTTTCTTTTCCAGAATGTTATACAGTTGGAATCATACAGAATGTAGCCTTTCAGATTGGCTTTTCTTCCACTCGGCAATATGCATGTAAGTTTCCAGCATGTGTTCCCATGACTTCATAGCTCACTTCTCTTCAGCACAGTGTAATATCCCATTGTCTGAATGTACCACAATCTATTGACCTGTTCACCTACTGAGAAGGGCATACTGGTTGCTTCCAGGTTTGGGCAATTATGAATGAATCTCCTGTAAATGTTTATTTGTAGGCTTTTATGTGGAAGTTTTCAACTTGTCTGCATTGATTGCTGGATGTGTAAGGTAAGGTTGAGTTTCATTTTGTAAGAAACTGTCAAACTGTCTTCAAAGTGGCTATATAGAGGGGTTTAACTTAAAAAATATACATATAACTTGTTTGTTGATTTACTATTGGTAGCCATTCTGGCAGGTGCATGCACCAAACTGAGGATTCTTAGAGGTAAGAGGGATAGATTAACCAAAGAACTTATGTGCATATATGAAGAACCTGTGGACAAAGACAATAGTGGGGTGAAGGTCTGGAGAGGGGATGGGAGTGAGAAGGAGGGGGTCAATGGAGAAAAAAAGACATACCATAATACCTTCAACAATAAAAATAAATTCAAAAATAAATATACAAACATATCCAATGTTATTCTATAACTATCTTAGGAAGGCAACATATTGACATTTCATTATGGATCACAAAAGCCATTCAGCTATACATTGTGAGGGCAGGGAACTTTTCAATAGTTCACTGTATATAACCAGTAGGATTCCTAGAACCTAGAACAATGCTGGTCCATAAACTATCATCAAATTTTTGTTAAACAGATAAATCCAAAGAAAAAAAATATTTGGTTGGACAACACAGACTCATTGTAGGGGCCCTGTAGTGTAAAAAGTATTTTTAAACAATAGAGTTTCCCTCATTTAGACCATGTCATCACCCATAAAGAGGTCTGAAGGACTGGGACATGGAAAAGTAGGCTCCAGCCTCTTCTCTTACTCCAGGGCATGTGCTCATGACATGGAATGGAGACAGAATCCTCTTAACCATTTAAATAGCTCTCTTTATTTGCCATGCACGTACAGTGGAATTTATATAAATTAAATGCACATAAACTGAAACTCCACTATAATTGAGAAACCATTATATTGGAAATAAGCTTTCGTTGAAATCACATTAGAAACCAGAAAGCTTAAATTAAAACATATTTGGCCCCATCAAGAGGTAGATTAAAGAGTTTATAAAACAACACAGACACATACTGTAGGCCAGCAAAGTGCCCAGCTAGGGAAAGGAACAGCCCCAACGCCTTGATAAGGACAAGAAAGCTGTCCTTTAATGTCAAAACAGTAACTATAGAGGCATTCAAATGTTTGAACCAAGTCTCTGCTCTGCAAACGTAAGCCTACCCATCTGGCCTCAGTTCTCATGCTTAGGAAAGAAGCATTGTACTCATTGTTGAAAGGAAAGACTACTGGTATATAGGACAGGTCTAGCAACATGGTCCAGCACCCTGGTTTTAAATTTTCAAGACAAATAAATACAAATAAAACCATAAGAATAATCCCTTAAGTCTCGGTATAAAGTTTTGGGAAACACAGGTTTGCTGATCCTAAGCCTTCCAAAACCATTTGCTTCCTGCACAGCATAAGCCAAGTTCCTATTTAATATTGATTAAGAATCCACAGAGTCCCATGAATTACATAAATGTGCCTTAGATGGCTGGCTATTATCTTTCCCTCACCCTTCCTCCCAGACAAATGTGAAGCTAAATTAGTCACTTATCATAAAGTTCTCTGAAAACATTAAAGTTGAAAGAAAGACCAGATAATTGTTCTTAGCCATCTGGCACCAAGCAATGCTCATGAACTTGTGTGAACCATTTGGTATAATTCCAAAAATGTCCATCTTCATTTGACATCTCACTTGCTGAAAGTTCTGAGTTGAGAAATTTCTAAGAGGAGAAAATGGTTTATTAAAATGGAAAACAAATGTGTAAATCCAATCACATAGGAAAGATTAAAAGAAAAATTCTACATCTAGCATCCAGTTTTCCCTTATGAAGTGTTAAGGTGAAACGACACACTTGACCTGTCCAACATAGGTACATGCGCAC
The DNA here is from genome assembly GCA_004026805.1 of Lasiurus borealis. Taxonomy (NCBI): domain Eukaryota; kingdom Metazoa; phylum Chordata; class Mammalia; order Chiroptera; family Vespertilionidae; genus Lasiurus; species Lasiurus borealis. Next base: position 4,860 of record PVJN01012522.1, read on the forward strand.
AGCTATACACACATCCTATATAATAAAAGGGTAATATGCAAATCGACCCATGGAGGAACAAAGAATCGCTATGATGCACACTGACAACCAGGCAACCAGGGGGCAGATGCTCAACTCAGGAGCTGCCCCCTGGTGGTGGTCAATGCACTCCCACAGGGGGAGTGCCACTCAGCCACAAGCCGGGCTGATGACTGGCGAGTGGTGGCAGGAGTTTCTCCAGCCTCCCCGTTAGCACTAAGGATGTCCACCATAGCTTAGGCCTGCTCCCTTCGAGGAGTTCCCAGACTGCTAATGGGTGCAGTCTGGACTGAGGGACCGCTACAGGGTGCAGGCTGGGCTGAGGGACTGCTACAGGGCGCAGGCTGGGCTGAGGGATTCCCTCTCTACCCCCACCCCCACCCCCGCCCCTGCCGCCCACACACTCTCCCTCAATACACGAATGTTTTGCACCAGGCCTCTAGTAATATATATTGTAAAGGATAAATTAGGATTGCCTTTTTCTCTTAGCTCTTTCACATAAATGGCAACCTACCGTCCTACTAAGAAGCAAGCAAACCTGCCTCCAAGAAGCTTATCTGCGATGCCTCTGACAGGAAGGAGAGCTCTCCATCCACTCTGGGCCACTCTCCTCTACAAGACGGAGCCATGACAAGCAGATCTCCACCTGCTGGATCATCATCATCGCCTTCCAACTGGTCTATAATCAACTCATCGTTGGCCAATCCCAATCCATTTTCTACTCTGAGGAAGGAATGAACTTCTACAAACAAACCCTAAACTTTTCAAAGGTTTCACACTGCCGTTAGAATAAAATCCCAAAATCTTAGCATGGTTTAAAAGATCTTCAGAGACCTGGCCCCTACTTCAGTCTCATTTTGCATCGCACACCTCCACCTACTCCAGGTGCGCCTGCCAATCTGGCCACCTTTCTATTATGGTGGAGCTTACACTCCTTCTGGCCTTGGGGCCTTACGCATATTGGAAAGAGAAAGTGTGATTGTTAGCCCACATGCCCTCAAAAAGAAAGATGAAAACAAACCTGATGATGATTGTGCATGACATGGAATATTTTTTCTCATTCACGAGATTGGGTTCATTGGGCCAGATATGTTCAGGTGGTATTAAAAGTCATTTCCTTCCTTCCTTTAACAGGAGAAACATCTCCTACTTGCTGGAACCATATTTTTAGTAAGTTTTTCTCATGTAAATGCTCTCTGTCATTATTCCCTCCCCCTTCCCCCCTGAAATTGCAGATGCTTCCTAACATATTCACCCTCACAATGTCTGTAGGCTGGCAACCTGGATGCTACACTCACTTCTCAAGCGCCTTGGAATCCACTGAGCCACTCTCCGGGGGTAGTTAGAACATTACTTATTTTTCAATGATTTGGTGACAACTGCAGCTTCCGAAAATTACTGGATATTACTCTAAAAATAAAACATTACAGACAATTACCCCTTAGAATGGAACAAATCATTATATTAATTTGAAAAGTTATCTTGGATATGAAGGAGAGAGTACTTATTTGAAGAACAAGATTGCCACTGTACATGAAAAAGCTCATTTCTGAGAGAAAATAGGAGAACAAGAAAGTGCTTCGTGTTTTTTTTGGAATTCATTATGCTAATGCTAATAACCAACCCAATGCTGTACTGTCTCCTCAGAAAGAATTACACGAAGTGTGCTGGGAGGAGAGGAAGGAAAAGACGTTATAGGTGAGTGAAAAATATTTTCTTCTTCATTTTCTTTTTAGTATATGATACTGGGTGATTATTTCAGTAGGAACTTAACACAAATATGTTAAAGTAAAAGTATGGCTATTATAATTGCAAGGGAAGAAATATAATAAAGCCTTAATGAAGTCAGTGAACAGAAAAAAATAATCAGTAATAGTAATTATAAAATCTAAGTCCCAATTATATGTATTGACTCATTGTGGCCTCCTAACTTATTTAAAAGGTTTTATTATAATCTCCACTCCATAGGTGGGGAAAATCAGCTACCAAACCAAAGAAGGAGTGCTGGGATTTGAATCCACATAGTCTGGCTCCAGATTCCATACTCATAACCATGGCACTGCACTGCTTCTCACATCTTCAGGTCACATACAAAGGGATATGTCAAATATCACAACTTGCCATTGATCCTCAAAACATAGGTGAGGCGGTACCTCCTGATAATGCAGGAACAGAAACTCACAGTGTTGTTTCAATGAAGAAAACTAAGTCTCTGACATCTGACATGCCCCAAATCATCTTCTCATTCCTGATCTTTAGATGTTTTCAAAAGCCATGCTTCCTTATCTGGCAAGTATATAGGGTGTCCCCCAAAACGTATACAAGCTTTGAATGATTATAAAGTTAGTGTTTATTCACATAACAGTTCATTTTCAAAATTTGAAAAAATCTACAGAAATGGATAATTTTTTTTGGTCAACATCTGTTTTCAAACTGATGACCTTTCTGGTCCAGGCACTGCTGATAATGTGAAGTAATGGAATAGCAAACATCAAGAATCATTTCCTTCAGTACTTGTGTGCCCTCAAATTGTCAACTGTTGCTGGTTTTGTGCTGTAAACTTTATCTTTTCTGAATCCCCATAAAAAAGTCTAGTGGATAAATTTTCTTTGTGCAAAGCTTAGTCTGGCTTCGCCCATTATTTCAAATAATTTAAACCCAAAAAAGGTGAGTGAAAAATATTTTTTTCTTCATTTTCTTTTTAGTATATGAAAATTAAGTGAGTGATCAACTGATAAAGTATGTATACATTTTATTGGGACACAACATAATAATTATGAAGGCAATGCTTGTACTTCAGCTTGTTTTCAAACCTACAGTAACATTTTAGGATGAATTTCCTTTGTTCATCACTTAGTCTGGCTGAAAAGGAGAAGGCATAAATTAGTTATCAGTTGTTAAAGTGCGGATTCATGTTTTTGGGACACCTTGTAAATGGAGTGATTTTGAAAGACTTGTCACTTTGTTAACACATAAATGGTTTAGCAGAGTAGTACAAGGCCTTGTGGGATAACCAGGAGATAATCTTCTTTACCCAGGGCGTCACAGAGAAAGGAGTTTTCATGAGATTTGAGCCTGAGGAGTATTTATCAAAAGAAGAGGGAAAGAGATGTGAAGATTTTTCTAGGCAGAAGAAACTATATGCAGAAGGGCCTTGGAGAGAAAATCTATGCTTTCAAGGTACTTCATGGACAGATCAGTGGACAAGAAAGAGAGGCAGGTGCATCCATCTCAAAAAAGAGATTTATGTGATACATGTGCCCATTCTAATGCGATCCAGAATTTTCCTTTTAGTAGTGTGCTTCAACGTGGCAAGCCATCAAATATAGATCATTACGAAGCACATCTTTAATTACAAACCAGTGTTTCTTGAAGATTAGAAATGTCTGCAATTCAATTATCTCCCACATAGCAGGTACCATTTTCTACTCATTCTGCTAGGATCAATGTAGTCACAAAATGTATTGTCATAGATTAAAATCTGTTTGATAGTACTCCATGGAGCGAATTTCAAAGGGGAGAAATACACCTGCTTTACATCTCAGGGAGAGTACAACCTACTTACTGTTATATTCCTTTCTACAATGCATGGTGATCCTAGAGCACAGCCGTGGCCTGCCTTCAGCCCCTTTCTCCATTACTACTCTCATACAATCTCAATTTTCACACAGCTAACCTTTTGAATCAAGTCATACAAACTGGCTAACCTTTCACTGAAATGATCTCAACTCTGGATTTACATACAAGCAGATCATCTTTAGAGATTTGAATCACTGAACACTGCTACCCATACATAACATTCTGACCAAATCTAAGGTGATTCTATGCAAAGAGAAAAAAATAAATAAATAACAAAACAAACAACATAAAAACAGTGTTTAAGCTCTCAATTTAAGATAGAAGACCCAGAAAAACAATTTAAAATATATAAGTGGTGCTTGGAATAATTTATTTGATTGCACGTCCTGCAAGTATTTTCCTTCATGTTTTTGTAATGAAGCTGATCATGAAAAAACAAATTTAAGTCTCTTTTCTGCCTCATTATGAGCTGAGCTCATTTGGTGCAGAAAACCTACAGTTTAATTGCTTGATTTAAATTTGGCTAGTAGAATGCATACTGAAACATTACTCTTTTAATTATGTTAATTTATAACTGAAAAGCTAAATGTACAAAGGCAATAACATTAATTATTTACTTGCCCATTAAAATTGCATATATATTACGAAGCTAACTGGTTTCACAAGTCTGCCAAAAAATTAAAAACAAATTTGTTCACAGATATATGTAAGAAAGGTACATGTATTCTCAGAAGGATACTTTTTATTGGATTAACATGAAAATATATGTAAAACACTTTATCTAAACAATACTCCACATATCTTCTTCCTTCCATGGATAAAACACATTTTGAAGAGAAAAGGAAGGAGTAGAGGCAACTGACATTTATCCAATGCTTATTCTCAATCATATTTTCCATGCATTATCGCATTTAATCCCAGCACTGAGTAAAATACTAACCAGCATGATCTCCTTTTTGAAGATGAAAAAATGAAGGTTCACAAAGAGTTTTAAAAATTTGCCAAATGCTAGAAGCAAAACAATCAATCAAGCCCAGGACTGACTCTAGAAACAAAGGAGCTCTTAACCACTTAGCTATACTATGTTAATACCTGCTATTCACAGCACATACAAATGCTTGCTTACCCAATATGACCCTAAGGCCTTTAAGGTAAAAATCAAATTATTTATTGGAAAATTTATTCAGAATCCTATTTGAATATTGGCATAAAAATTACCAGAGGCCATAATCAAAGTTACAGAAGTTACAGATCACTATGTCTACCCCACTAAATAGTAAACACTTGTGAACCTTATCTGTAAAGTGGAATTCAGTATCAGGCATGCTCCTCTTAGACTGTGACTCAATAGGGGACTTAGAAATTGAGGATTACAATACCCACATTATTACCCTCTTGGGCATAGCGTGAAAATCAAATGTGAACTGGGATAAGAAAGGGTTATGAAAATTATCAAGTGTTAGCAAATCCAAGTTAGTACAATTAGTATAAGACCATTTTGCACCTAAATAATTCCCATGAATTCACTCTGAGTTGATGTGGACACTACAGTTTAGCTATATTTTTATATAAGCAAAAGGTGTAAAAATGTATCTAACATAGGGTAACTTTAGCCATTATCTTGTACAGAAAAATTTAATAATATACTTCAACAAGGGACATTTAGTAAAGCAGTCTTTAATTATTACTCAGTAAAATATTATAAAATAAGAATGCTGGGATAAAATGGAAGGCGGGATAAACATTTTGATATTTTAGAAATTCTTAAATTTTCTTCTACTTTAGATTACAAAGAAAGTCACCAAACTTTTTTTTCCTTAAGTTAAAGACTCTCCTATGTCTGTAACATTTATTCCAAAAATATTTGTCGAACATGACTAGGACTATTCAAAGACATAGTAATAACAGGCCTATGACTATGATAAAGAGAAACAAAAAGGCAATGAGGTTGTAAGCTCACATTATTTGCACTACAGGTAATACCAACTCATATAGCTTCTTACTCAGAGAGAGTAAGACAGACAGACAGGGAAAAAGACACAGAAATTTAGAGACACCCATGGCAGAAACATTGTACAAATTGTAATTTAATCAAAATTTTATGGTTCTACTCTGAAATTATCCTTGAATTTTTTTTATCCACAACATTTTTTTTAACCTGACTTTATAAAAGTCTAAAATATAGGCTTCCCCTACAGCTTGAGTTTCAACCAGAAACTGCCATGTCTCATAGTAAATATACCAAGGAGAGAGATTTGAAAAACGAATGAAAAATATTTCTGTGTAATTAAAGTACATTTCCCAAAATGGCACAATGGTAGCCTTCGAAAACTGTAATTTTCAAATATAAAAGTAAGAGACAGCATAAGTAACTCAAAGAAGAAACAGGATTCATCAGAGGAGAACACCAGTTAAGGCAAAGGTTATTGCTATGCTCTGAGCATCACTTCTGTGCTAATGCAAGCTTTCCCCTGCCCCTCACATTTTTCTATTCTACTCAGGACATCCCTGTGAAAGAGCCTACATGAAATTAGAGATTCATGGATCTATCCTATGAGCCCTAAATTGATTACCCGGAAATGACACATGCTATATCAGAAAAATGTCCAACTGAATCCTCAATGGGTCAGTGCATTCATCTGAATGCAGTTGGATTTTCAGCACTTTGCCTATAAAATCAAGAGAACAACTGAAGGACTTGTATGCATGCATATTAGTATAATAAATGGACACAGACACTGGGGCAGTGGGGGCTTGTCTGGGATGGGAATGGCTGGGGGAGGGGAGTCAATTGAAAAAAAAAGGAGACATATTTAAACTTTAGACAATAAAAAAGCAAAATAAAACATGGTGCTTTTGAAAGAAACATAGATATTTTCTAAAGAATTTCCTTTAAAAAAATCTCAATTACCAATAGAATTCATCCTTATATTTCCCCTGATCTTGTAGGTTGCTCAATTAATATTTGTTAAAAATAATTTACTAATCCCTAAATTATCTTTTTATAAATGGTAATTTTGACCTTAAAAAAAAAAAGGTTGGCAGTGACTAAAGAAAAGTGCTATTGCAACAGGGAAAATAAAGATACTGAATAACAGATACCAGAATGATAATCATCCTTGGATTTCTAATAACAAAAAGAATAGCTTCTATAAGAAATAAGAATGTCTAATGCTGTTCATACGCTAAAGAAAGAAATAAAAAACACATACATTCATGTACATATGTACCAGCAATTTCTGCGAATATGTTGGACGTATTTCTAATTGTGTTTTGACATTCCCAGAAGATAACTCTTATGAAGTATAAAGATCATATCCCTTTTCATGCTTTTTAATGTTATAAACCAATCCTGTTCTTTTTGAAGGCATGAAGACAGAATCAATGGGTTTTGGTCTGGGACACTCTAGATTGATCAACGTGCTAACTAAGTTGTACAGTTACTTAACTTAATAATACTCTCATATAAACAACTTCATACAAACAATTTTTCTGTAGATTTCCCCCCTCTTTTCTTTACCAGGAGACTGCTCTGATGCAATATGGGCTGTGTAGGTCAAAGACAAGTGCAGAGTTCAAAATAGACATACTTTCTATTATATATGTTTATTTATGAAATGAAAGTAAAATTCTTCTGAAAATCTTGACCACATAGAAACTGTTTAGTGTAAAAACTGACATTTTTTCTACTGCACATACTAATATAAATAACTAGAGGCCAGTGCATGAAATTCGTGCATGGGGATGTGTGTCTCTCAGTCCAGCCTGAACCCTCTCCAATCTGGGACCCCTCGAGGGATGTGCAAGACTTCTGGATCCCAACTGCTCATCTGCCTGCCTTCCTGTTTGTCCCTAACCACTTCTGCCTGCCAGCCTAATCTCCCCCTAACTACTCCCCTGCCAGCCTGATTGCCCCTAACTGCCTTCCCCAGCAGGCCTGGTCACCCCCAACTGCCCTCCCCTGCAGGCTTGATCACCCCCCAACTGCCCTCCCTTGCAGGCCTGGTCCCTCCCAACTGCTCTCCCCTGCTGGCCTGATTACCCACACTGCCCTCCTCTGCAGGCCTGATCCCTCCCAACTCCTCTTCCCTGCTGGCCATCTTGTGTCCACATGGGGGCATCATCTTGTGTTGTGATGATGGTCAATTTGCATATTATTCTTTTATTAGATAGGATAAGTGAGTATATTAGTTACCTATTGCTATATAACTAATTACCGCAAACTTAGGGACTTAAAACAACACATTATCTCACAATTTTTATGAGTTAGGGGGTCTGAGCACAGCTTAACTGGGTCCTCTGATTCAGCATCTTTTACAAGACTCTAAGTAACATATTGGTCAGAATTGGGGACAACTGGACACTCATTTATAGAGGGATCCACTTGCAAGCTCATGTAGTTATTAGCAGGATTCAGCTCCTTGCAGGCTCCTGGACTTCCCTTGCTATGTGCACCTCTCCATATGGCAGTCTGCTCCAGCAAAGCCATCAAAGGACAGAGTCAATAAAGTAAGTCCACTAGTGAGACAAAAGTTATAATTTCTTGTATCTTAATCACTGTAGTGGCATCCCATCACTTTAGACATATACTAGTGGTTAGAAGCAAGTCACTAGGGCCAGATATCTGATATCTGATCAGCCCATACTTGAGGAAAGGTAATTACATACAGGGTGTGGATACCAGGAAGTGGAATCAATAGGTGTTATCTTAGATATTCATGCCATAGTGGTGAGTATGTAAACACATATGGAAATTCATTTTCTATGTATTCACTGGCAACTCTGATTTATTCACTTACTATATCACAACCATCCTCCCATTCAGAGCAAATAGAGCTACTTCATTCCTTCGAATAGCCAAATAGTATTTACTTTACATATTTAGTTAGGTCACTATGCCTTATCATTTCCAAAATCTCTATTTGCCCTTAGCTCTTTATGTACAGCCCCAAGAAAATGCTTTTTAAAAGTGGGAACATTAAAGGGACCAAAATAGAAGCAAAGTTCACACATTTCACTTGAAATGGTAAGATTCTGATAACAGTAGACTATTACACTATTTTTTTTTTTTGGGGGGGGGAAGGTGGAGCAATATGTGCCATACTACAGAAAGGTCACTCAAACTATAAATAAATCAAGATATAATCCAAAAAAAAAATCTAATCTGTAGGAAGGCAAGAAAAAAGGAACATAAGAGACAATGAAAATCAAATAATGAAATGTCAGATTTAAGGACTTTGTATTAATTTTGGAAAATTTCTATATATTTTTCAATACCTTTATCCTATACTAGAGGCCTGATGGACAAAATTAGTGCATGGAGGGGGCTGTCCTTTATTTATTTTTTTAAATATATTTTATTTAATTTTTACAGAGAGGAAAGGAGAGGGATAGAAAATTAGAAACATCGATGAAAGACATTGATCAGCTGCCTTCTGCATGTCCCCTACTGGAGATGTGCTTGCAACCAAGGTACATGTCCTTGACCGGAATCAAACCTGGGACCTTTCAGTCTGCAGACCAACACTCTATCCACTGCACCAAACCGATTTGGGTGTGGGGGGGGGGTGTGGGGGGGCTGTCCTTTAGCCAAGCCTGCTCCCTCTCTGGGAGCCTTGAGGGATATCCGACTAGGACCCCTTGAGGGATGTCTGACTGACCTAAATGGAAGGCTCACCTGCCTGCCTTACTGATTGCCCCTAAACACTTTTGCCTGACAGCCTGATCACCCCCTAACCACTCCCCTGCCAGCCTGATTGATGCCTAACTGTTCCACTGCCAGCCTGTTTGTCCCTAAGTACCATTTCCTGTGGGCCTGGTAACCCTTAACTGCCCTTCCCTATAGGCACGGTCACCCCCAACTTCCCTCTCTATCAGGTTGGTCACCCCTAACAGCCCTCTCCTACAGGCTTGATCACCCCCAACTGCCCTCCCTTGAAGGACTAGTCTCTCCCAGTTGCCCTCCCTTGCTGGCCTGATCACCCACAACTGCCCTTCCTTTCAGGCCTGGTCCTTGCCAACTGCCCTCCCCTACTGGCCATCTTGTGGTGGCCATCTTGTTTCCACCTGGGGACAGAATGTTTGACCACATGGGGGCAGTCATTTTGTATGTTGGAGTGATGGTCAATCTGCATATTACTCTTTTATTAGATAGGGTAGAGGCCTGGTGCATGGGTAGGGGCCAGCTGGTTTGCCTTGAAGGGTGTCCCAGATCAGTGTGGGGGATCCCTTGGGGCATGGGGTGGCCTAAGCGAGGGGCCTGTGGTGGTTTGCAGGCTGGCCATGCCCCCTGGTGACCCAAGCAGAGGCCCTGATACCTGGGATTTATTTATTTTTTACAATTGAAACTTCGTAGCCTGGAGCAGTGCCAAGCCATCTGCTCACACAGCCATTGAAATGTTGTTGCCTTAAGAGGAGACCTAATAGGGCCAGGGTGTGCAAAAGCCTGGCTTCCTACATCTCCAGGGGCAACACAAGCCTCCCTCCTGTTCTCTCTGTGGCCAAAGCCATCTTTGCTGGGTTAATTTGCATACTTGCTCTGATTGGCTGGTGGGCGTGGCTGGCGAATGTAGCAGAGGTATGGTTAATATGCATATTGCCCTTTTATTAGATAGGATAATAAAAGGGTAATATGACTGAATGGAGGAACTACCAGTCAGTGGAAGGAGGGGCTGGCAAGCGGGCAGCAGCAGGCCAGCCAAGGCAGGAGCAAGCAAGCAGAGGGAGAGAATGGTGATCGGGGGGGGGGGGAGTGGGGTGCCAGAACCATCCCCCAATCAGCCCCCTGGGGTTGCTCAAGCAGAGGGAGGCTGGACTGTGGCTTAGGTCTACTCCCCTCAGGGGGCAAGCCTTAGCTGTCAGTCAAACATCCCCTGAAGGCCCCCTGAATGCAAGAGAATGCAGGCCTGGTTTAAGGATCCACCCAAACTGCATGAATTTTTGTGCACTGGGCTTCTAGTTAAGATATAATTCATATTACCTTTACCCTTTCAAAGTACACAATCAAGATGATTAGTATATTCAGAGTTCTTTATTCATCCCCAAACCAATTTTAAAATATAGTCACTATATTCATTACCCCCTAAAAAAAAATCCAGCCAACCTGGCTCTATTCTCTCAAGTTCTAGGCAACCACTAAAATCCTCATTCTCTCAAGTTCTAGGCAATCACTAATCATTCTGTGTTTAAAGATTTTGCTACTCTGGAAATTTCATAATGTAATTCTGCAATATATCATCCCTTGTAACTGGCTTCTTTCAATGACTTGCCCAAGGCCATACTACCTGTGCTACAAAAATATTTAAAGCCCCGGTCAGATATTGGACTCCCTATTTTTTTTTTCTATAATCATTGCATATCATACTGTGATTGCAACAGATCAGTTACTACTGGAAAATGTAAGTCACAGGTATGAGGCATGCACATTACTCAACAAGAGTGGAACAAAAACCCGAGCAGCACCAGGACTCTGAGTGCAGCAAAAAGGGAAAAGGAGGCAGACATTGAGAATCAATGAAGATTAACTGCACCCATGCTACATTTCAATCAAGGCATTGATTCTGTCAAGATAGAAGATTAAGTCCTTAAAAAGGACCCCCAAAGAGCAAATCTAGTGAATCCAATGGATGCTTTTGAAGATAACAATGTATGGAGGTGCTGTGAACAAGGCTGGAGATCAGATTGGCTTGGGTTCAAAACTTGGTCCCTTCGAAAACCATTTGTATCAGGTTCCCCTGTGAGCTATCACTCAACCTTCACACCCTCCTGTGCCCCCACTCCAGCCACTGCTACAACTGTCAGCTTCAATCAGCTTCATAGCCTTACAAAGGGACAGCATCTTGCCTCAGGCCATTGACACATGCCTGTAGCAAATACCTGTCCCAGAACTTCTCTGAAACCAAGGTGGGAGACCGCATGGGGTCACTAAAAATGTACTATCAGAGAAGTCAATCAGTGTAGGGGAACAGCAAATGAGCAAATGCTTTCTTTTTTTTAAAAAAATAAATCTTTATTGTTCAGATTATTACAGTTGTTCCTCCCCCCCCCTTGCTCCCCTCCACCCAGTTCCTACCCCACCCTCTGCCCTTACCCCCCAACCTACTGTCCTCATTCATAGGTGTACGATTTTTGTCCTGTCTCTTCTTGCATCCCCCACATTCACTTCCCACTAAGAATTGTCAATTCACTCCATTTCTATGCCCCTGATCCTATGAAATTACCAGTTTATTCTGTTCTTCAGATTTCTTATTCATTTTTAGATTCAGTTGATGATAGATATGCATTTGTTGTCAGTTTGTTGTTCATAATTTTTATCTTTACCTTTTTCTTCTTCCTCTTCTTAAAGAGTACCTTTCAGCATTTCATATAATACTGGTTTGATGGTGATGAACTCCTTTAGCTTTTTCTTTCTGTGAAGCTCATTATCTGACCTTCAATTTTAAATGATAGCTTTGCTGGGTAGAGTAATCTTGGTGTAGTTTCCTGCTGTTCATCCCTTTGAATATTTCTTGCCACTCCCATCTGGCCTGCATAGTTTCTGTTTAGAAATCAGCTGAAAATCATATGGGTACTCCCTTGTAGGTAACTAACTTTTTTTCTCTTGGTGATTTTAAGATTCTCTCTTTGTCTTTAGTCCTTGGCATTTTCATTATGATGTGTCTTGGTGTGGTCCATTTTGGATTCCTGTTGTTTGGAGTTCTCTGCACTTCCTGGACTTTTAAGTCTATTCTTTCACCAGGTAGGAGAAGTTTTCTGTCATTATTTCTTCAAATAGGTTTTAAATATCTTGCTCTCTCTTTTCTTCTGGCACCCTCATAATTCAGATGTTGTAACACTTGACATTGTCCCAGAGGCTCCTTACACTACCTTCATATTTTTGGATGCTTTTTTCTTTTTTCTGTTCTGGTTGGGTGTTTTTTTGCTTTTTACAAAGATTTGTATTTCAAATCTTTGACTTGATTCGTGGAACCCTCTAGTCTGCTAGATCTCTGTATATTATTCTTTATTTCAGTCAATGTATGCTTAATTTCTAGTTGTTCCTTTTTTATATCCTAGAGGGTCTCACTAAATTTATCAGAGGTTTCTAGAAGATTCTTGAAAACATTATAACGTAGTTTTGATCTCTATAGCCAGTAGTTTTTTTTTTTCCCTCCATTTCTTTCATTTGTGACCTGTTTGTCTCCACATTTTGGCTGCTTCCCTGTGTTGATAGAGTGGCTTTGTGTGCTAGGTGTCTTATAGGGATCAGTGGCTCAGCCTCCCTAATTACCTGAGGTGGACACTCTTGGTGTGCACAGTCCTGTTGTAGTTAAGCCTTGGTTGCTATTGATATCACTGGGAGGAATTGGCCTCGAGGCCAATTTGCTGTGAGGATCAGTTGTGTCTACATTGGGAGAACTTCTGTGCTAGAGATGCCCTTATGGGGCAGGACTTGCTTCAGTGGGGCTTTGGCACTCAATGAGTCTTCCCCCTAAGTGTGTCTCTTATGGATCTGAAGAGTTATAATCTGGATGGTCTCTCTGTGACCACTTGGTACACTGGCTCTTGGATCTCCAAGGAGGTGTAAAGTCAGCCACTGCTTGAGGCCACCCAACAGGAGCTACAGAGAGATCTGCAGAGTCCTAGTTTTTTGGGGGGGTTTGGAGGTGCCCAGATGAGGTCCAGCTGTGAAGCAATGCAAGCTTCTGTGGAACCTTGGGCCTTCTTTTGGAGGCTCTGGGGCTTTCTGACCTAGCTGCAATATGTTAGGTTTCAGGTTGCAAAGGGCCAGGCCATTCATATGGAAAAACCTCTGCACATAGCTTGGTTGGGGTTGTAAATTGGGTGGGGTGGGATCTCAGGGAATCACCAGGATGGAGCAAACAGCAATGGCTGACCATCAGCCCTGCTCGGAAGAGGTTCCCAGGTCTCTGTGTCCCGTGACACCATGTAGGAACAATGATCGCTGCAAGCTCCTCTGAGAGAAAGCTGCCCTCGTGTTCAGGTCCAAGGCCAGAGAGTCCGGTTTCTCCCTGTATGAATCTGGGTCCCCAGAGTCTTGCCTGGAACTGGAGTTCAGAGCAGTCGGGAGCTTGTGTCTCCCTCTCTATTGAAAAAGACAACAGCATACTCAGTTGACAGCCCCTTCCTATGCATGTGCCTCTATACCTCGACACTTCACTTCCATACCTCTGCCCCTCCTCTGAGTCTCAGTGTGCTTTTCTCTTTCCTTCTAGTTGTATAATTTCCACTCAGTCAGCCTTCCCATGGTTCTGGATGATACCCGTTATGTCTTTTAGTTGTAGTTTTGAAGTGGTTGTGCTAGGCAGCAAGTTCAGGTGTTTACCTATGCTGTCATCTTAGTTTCCTCTGCAAATGCCTTCCTTTCTTCCCTAAGGTGGACAGTTTCAAGATGCATTTCCTAAATGTGCCTCAAAGTGCCCTTCCTTCAGTGAAAACCAAAAATCAGACTTTCCAGAAGCATCCAACTCAGTAACACGCACTAATGCGCTCCTTTATTCCTGTTGTACGTAATCCACTCCCAGAAAACTACTCTTGTCTCTGGTGCTGCTTTTAGGAGAACCTGGACCATGAAACCTGCTGTGTGACTCCAGCAACTTACATTACCAACCTGAAAGGTATTCCCCCCAAACACCGAGTATCATTAATACCTATTTTCCCCCAAGGAATCTTCGAAATATTAGGAAATAGATATTGCATATAAAGCATTTGGACCATTGTTGAGTCTTCGGTGAATGTTGGATAAATGGCAATTATGGTATTCACAGTTTCTCTGTAAAGTCATTGATTATCTTGCACAGAAGCCCCAAACTTAATCACAATGTCTCTAGCAAATACTCAAATGAGAGCTATGATACAACATAACTAGTTTTCTAGCTCTTTTGCTGCTTATTACCCAGACACATAATGACCAAGTTCAGAGTGTTCCATCATTGTGTTCCACTCCAACAAAAATATAAATGAAAGTGAAAATAACTGGGAGGTGGGAGGGAATTGGGAGGAGTAAGATTATCTACTGCTGATGTGATGCCTACATTAAATCATTCAGAGATATAAAACTTAAAGCAACTAATGAACAAATAAGAAAAACAAACAAATACTCAGAGACACACCAAAGGAAAGGGAAAGGAGGTAGTTGCAAAGGTAAAGATGGTCAAATACATGGTGATGGAAGAACATTTGACTTTGTGTGGTGGGCAAACAATGCAATCAGTATACAGAGGATATGCCATAGAATTGTACACTTGAAACCTATATAATTTTATTACCATTTTATCCCCCAATGAATTTAATTTAGAAAGGGAGAAAAAAAAAAGAAACACCATGTACCAAACTGTATCACACAGCTAGCCAGCAATTTTACAAACGAACCTCTGGGGACATTGCTTCACCAGAATATTTTTCTCACTTCCATTCTCCCCAAATTTCTTAGAAATTCTTTTGAAACCTCCTATTGCAGTGAGAGATTTCATTTTAAATGGAACAAGGAGGTCTCGTATTATATTGTACATTACATAAATGATGGTAAATGAGGCACCAATTTGGAAGAGTGAAAAAAGAAGATTAGCCCCAGAAGCTTTTGGAAAGAAAAACAAAACAGTCACTAAAACTACAGTTAAAGAAGAAGAAAAAAGATTCCTGCTGTAGCAAGGTGGAGACACATGGAGGAAGGAAGAAAACATACCAAAGGAACCTTTGAATTTTGAATCAAACAGAAAAACTTAGAAATGAGAGAGAGCTACCTCTTCAGTGTCCCAAGTGACCTAAATCTCTCCCTGTTCCAGTATGCTAACTACAAACAAGTAGCACTGCCCATTCCTGGAGTTTATTCCAAAGCAAGAAACCAAAAACAAAAATAAACTTTACTGGTCTATGGCATGTTGCACCTCAAATGGACAAACCTGGAAAAGATTCCAAGTTTTGAAAGAGTGAAACAGATCAGGATAGGATTGTGTCAGGATAGAAGCCCCAAAGCCTTCAAACAACTTGTGAAATGCTGTTCTGATCATCATCACAGCAGTTTAAATTTGGAGATGACGTGCAGGTTGAAAATGATAAAAAAAAAAAATACGATGATTCAGTAAACTATTCAAATTATTCTGGCCAGAATGAAATCTCACTGACTCTGCCTCTGTGAGGTTTTACTCTATCACCCTGATGCCCACCTTAATCACCTCATACCTGGAATATTACAAAGGGCTCTTAATAAGTCTTTCTTGATCACCATTTTTCCTACCCACCAAAATCCAACAGAAATTCCACTGTTCTGTTGTAATTGTAAAGTATCAGTAGAATTTACTCACCTCTCTAATAAACAACCTTTAGAAAGGTTCATTCCAAGCCTTGAATCCTGGTGTTCCTGGTCCCAAGATAACACTCCACTCTAACCTCCATCATCTCCCTAGAATCAGTCTTTTGTGCATAACATATAACCTTCTGTGTAAAAATGTCCTAGGTGCTTGGAATACAGTTGAGATATATAAGGTCACTGCACCTCCTGTAATTTACATTATGGTTGCAAGAGACAAAAAATAGATAAGTAAATAATTACGCAAACCAGACAATTTCAGATAGCCAAGATTATCAAGAAAATCAGCGAGTTTGTTCACCCATCGTCCCTCTAGTACTCATTGTCATCTCAAGCTCTGTTAATGCAGTCTCTTTCCTCCTATCCCTTTACCCTACTCACACTTCAAGAAAGACCTAGCTGAGTTTTCTTTTTCCATAAAGTGTCTTCTGAAACCTTGCCCTTCTCCACCTCAGTCCTTAGTAACGTCTCTCTCCTTCCTCTAGGGTTTTTTTTATTTTTCAAGCCATGCTCCACAGAGCCTCTGAACAACTCTTTTCACTGAACATATGGGACTTTCAAGTAAGAAGTTATATGAAGAGAACAGCTGTGGCTAAAGTGCACAGGAAATTGACTGTCTTTCCTTGATGTAGTTCTATATCAGATCTTGTCCAGGGAAGGGTTGAGAACATGCCTCATATTCTCTTGCATTTATCCAAGCACTAAGAACTGGATCTCTAATTCTTTAACCCAGTCACTCTGTCTAAAAATAGATAATAGAGACCATGGGCAATAATGTGATATAATAGAGTTGAGATCAGATGAGATATAGAAGATAGGCTATCTCAGTCTAACTTTGCCATCTACTCTCTTCTGAAACTTTATACAAGCCAGACTCTTGAATTTCATTTACAAAATGGAAAAAAGGGGGAACATGGGAGCATTATGGTCATATCCTATGGAATTTGACAGATCAAGAGGCATTTCAAACTACTAACTAGTGGAGAGGAAGGTTGAGAAAGGAAAGATGCTGGTTGGACATTTTTGAGATTTGTTATTGTTGCTATTGTTAAATAAGGATATTTTTTCCCATTGCTTTTCAGAGATGTTGGAAAGAAGGGGGGAAGGGGGAGATGTGCCCCAACCGATCAGATGAGAAATGAACCCACAACCCAGATCCATGTCCTTAACTGGGAATCGAACCAGAGACAGTTCAGTGAGTGGGCCAATGACCTATTTTGAAGTTATCTCAGACATCATATTATTACAACAAAAATATTCTATTATGTATTTATAAAATAAATGTGTTTTTCATTAAGCATAATCAAATACTATTATTTCACCCATAAATTTAATAATGGTATTTCTCTATTAAATATCACTGTTTAACGTTCATATTTCTAATTGCTCATGTCTATTTTTAGATTACTTGAATCAGGATAAAATTTAGGTCCATCCATTGCTATGGATACACGCCTCCTGTATGTTATTGCCTCAAAGTAGCAGCTCACTGGCCTCACCTGGGAGGTAGTTAGAAGTACAGACTCACAGCCTCCCCCACCCAGACCCACCAAAGCAGAAACTGCAGTATAACAAGACCCCAGGTGATTTATATGCACATTAATTAAAGTTTGAGACTCACTGCTTTTAAGTCTCTTGTAATCTATAGCTTCCTACTCTCTCTCCCTTCAGATTCTTTCATCACAAGTCTTTGTAGACGAAACTAAGTAGTTTGTCTCCTGGAGCTTTGCACTGCGTGACTATTTCTAATTTTATCCTCCTGGTATTGCTTAATGTGCTCTTCTGTTTTATATTAGATTTAATATAAGTGGGGAATTATACCTATAGTCTTTATCAGAATCAGGTTTGATTTGGGGGGGCCGGAAAGTATCTCAGAGGGTGGTGTCTCAAGAGGCACATAAAAGTCTTGTTTTCCCATTTTGTGATGTTAGCAACCTGAATGATCGTTCTGTAGATATATTATTTCATTAGGCTTTATAAAATGGTGATATTCCATCTTCCTTCCTCATGTATTGTTTTAGCATTTCCAAAGGAGCACCTTCTCCATATCAACTATTTGGTTCCTCTAGGGCAGTGGTTGGCAAACTCATTAGTCAACAGAGCCAAATATCAACAGTACAATGATTGAGATTTCTTTTGAGAGCCAAATTTTTTAAACTTAAACTTCTAATGCTACTTCTTCAAAACAGACTCACCCAGGCCGTGGCATTTTGTGGAAGAACCACACTCAAGGGGCCAAAGAGCTGCATGTGGCTCGAGAGCCGCAGTTTGCTGACCACTGCTCTAGTCTAGGGTTATCATTTGTGTTAGAACCCACCCAAATGGACATTTTCATTCCCTAGCAACAGGGGACTTTTACTTTGGTGCTGCCAACTGGAAATCAGCTCTTGGCTGGTCACTGACTCTCCCCAGTGCCTTCTAATATACAAAGGTACACCTATTATTGAAGGTGGACTTTATTCCTTCACCTTCCCTTACCTGCAACAATAGTGTGATGAATTTGTCATTTATTTGGAGGATGTTATTTTTTTGTTGTTGTTTACTAAGAGATATCTTGTATGCTATTGACTTATGAAATGACTGTATCTCTCACAGTGAACCTGGGTAAAATACATTACTGGCAAAGACAGCTCAGTCTCTAAGCATAATATCTGCTGCTTCCCCAAAACAGAACAGAACGCAATCATTCCAGCTATTAAACTATTGGAGCTAAAATCCTTCCATCTTTGGCTGGCAGGAGCCTATGTAGCTTGCTTCCTCACCCTTCCTGACATTCTCAGAAGCCTTTGTAGAGTTGACCCCCATTTATTTCAAATACTTTCTACCTCAGACCTGAATCAGGCACATCTCCAAAATGTCTGCTGACTTAATGGTGGTCATTTTTTGTCTAGCCATTTTCAGAGGATAAACCTACTAAAGATGGTCAGTTCTTATTTCCAGAGAGTTCAAACTGCTACCTACAAATCAAATTCAGAATGATTGTGATTTTTACTTACATCTATGTCTTACAGCCATTTTCCATCTCTCATACACAAAATAATACCCTGGATCTCAATGACATGAATACAATTCCTCATTTGCCCCCTAATGATAAACTTTGAAATTGTTTCCAGACTTTTACTGTTACATATACTGTTGCAATAAATAGCACTTTGCTTGCATTTTTTAATTGTTTTGCAAATTTATCTTTATGAAACTTTTGAAGAAGTGACTGTTGCTGCAAAGAATAGGCAAACCATATATTAATGGATGCTATTATAATGCAGTGTACATTTTTACATAATGTTACATGGTGAACATTTTTCTATGTTACTGTTAAATACTCACTTATAGTTTCCTTTCTGATGGCTATTTGAGATAGTCTATTTAGCCATTCCCATATTAATAGGCATCCGCCCTGTTTCCTATTGATTACAATTTCAGTCACTGTAATGATGCTCCCTGTAGATAAACCAAGTACACTATTTCAAACACACATGGTTATGGTCTAGTTTCTACCCTCACTTGATAAAATTGTTTTGAATGACCTCTCACACTAAGTAAGGATCTATCATCACATTCCAAGGATAGTATAGCAAGAGAACTCTCCAAACTGCTGTCAAAGAAAGCCCAGGAGACAGTTGAAATAAATACTAGCTAAAGAATAGCATCTGACCCCAACTTTGTCACTAATTCTGACTGATGAGTCTAGTCCACACTGTCATTTATAGAAGTAAAGCTTTAGATAAAATGATTTATGGATTTTTCTTCCAGGTTTAAGAAAGAATGTAAGTCTGATGAATTTTGTGTGCTTTAGTGTCCTCTAAGTGCTTAGAAGTTAGAGAAACATCAATGAGAACGTCAAACCTCAGGGAAGGTAGGGGATGATGGGGATAAAGGGAAGAGATCAACCAAAGGACTTATATACATGCATGTATAAGGCTAATCAATGGACCCAGACAACAGGGGGAGGGGGCATAAATGGGAGGTGGGGGGTAATGAAGGAATAAGGACACATATGTAATACCTGAGTCAATAAAGAAATTAAAAAATAAATAAAAAGAAGCCAGAGTTGTTATTCTACCTGTTTATTCTTTTTTAAAATTTCAGTAAACGCCTAATATCATACTTAACTCATGGCAAGATTTATTACCTGCATGCTGAATTAACTTTTCAGAATCCTTCCTGGCCGTTGAACTAGAGTGTACAGCTCTAAGTATAGGAAAGATTCATGCCCAATTAAAGTCCTACAGATATTTGCTGAATGCCTTTTATTTACAAGGCATCGTGCTGGTTCAAATCTGATTTTTCAATAAATTATGTTTGTTAGAGGAGTAAATTCCCTATAAGCTAGATAGACCAAAAAAATGTGCCCTAAAACATCCTTTCTTCACCATCTAACAGTAGTAGAGATACAAAAGAGATGCATTTATTTAAAAGTAGGGCACTATGACTGGTTGGACACAGCTAACTATCTTCAAATCCATATTCATCTCCAAGAACAGATTTATCTTCAACACAATTTCTAAATATGCCCTTGCTTTCAATGGACTGCCTGCAGCATTGCCTGAAAGAGGAGACAGAATAATAAACCAGGACCTTCAATAAGCTTGTTTCTGGTTTTCTCTGACATCATTTGGAAAAGACCCAATTTAGAAGTGTCCCGCATAGATGTCAAAGACACAAGTGATACCTAAATGAGGAGTCATCTTTCTAATACATCTTTGCACAGTCTACCAGACACCACCTTTTGTTATCCTTTACGAAAATAAGAAAGAAAGAAGAAAAACTAAACAGCCTAAGGATTGAGTTCCTTTATGGGGAAAATAGACAAATGGAAACTGTCACAGCCATGGGCAAAGCATTGGAGAAAGGTTTTCCTCACACTCATCAGAGGCAAACATAACTCCTCTAAGCACAGAATTCTTGTTTTAAATGATTCTTGAGTCACCATGCCTGGTGTTACCCAGTTAGATGCAGTGTCATCCCATGCAGTGATTGCTCAGGGGTTCAGTTCCTAGTCAGGGCACATACCCAGGATGTTGGTTCCATTTCCAGTCGATCCCTAGTCAGGGAGTGTATGGGAGGTGATCAATGGATGTGACTCTCTCACATCAATGTTCCTTCCTCTCTCTCTCTCTCTCTCTCTCTCTCTCTCTCTCTCTCTCTCTTTCTCTTTCTTTCTCTCCCTTTCTCTAAAACCAATAAAAAAACACACATCCTCAGGTGAGGATTAAAAAAATAATTAACTGATTAATTAATTATTTTTTAGTCCCTCTCACATACAACGGAGAAAGGGAGGGAGAGTGGTCAAAATACTTCCATTTTGAAATGTACTTACAAACAGAGTGTATGGGGAAAGAAAATCAAAAAGGCATATTGGCCAGTTTTCTAGTTCACACTGTATTTGAAGAAGAGGATCTGGCTCAGGTGCACATTTTTATTCTATTTTAAGAGAAAGAAAAGTCCATTGTCCCTCTTTGTGTATTCATAACGATGTAGAATTACATGCACTGCAAGTCTGAATAATTCAAGAGTTAATATTCACTTGAGAAATAAAAATACTATTTGGAAATCAGAACATTGAGACAAAACAGAAGAATACATACAGGCAAGTCTAGGAAAAAGAGAGAGCCTTCTGCAAATGAATTAACGCTGTGGCCAAATAAATACAAAGGTTTGTCAAAAGATGTTTAAGGTATTTCTCTAGAATTCCAACATCCAGAAGTTTGCAGCTACACTTCCCAATTGAGAAAGAATTAACAGGATTATCAGATTACAGCCTTGAGCACCTTGAAACCTCCAGAACTTCTAGAAGCTCTAGATTTATAATTCCAATTCCCTCCTGGACATTTTCCTCACATATATCAGAGGTATGTAAAACTTCACATGACCAAATGGAAGATCTGATCCCCTTTGCAAGCTGAATAGTTTTCATTCTTCTCTCATCTCAGCAAATGACCCTGATATTTAATGATCTTGATGCTCAAGTCAGAAGCCCGGGAGCCAGGGCCAGCTCCATGGAGCATGACCGGTGCAGTCACAGGGTCCTATGCTCAGAAGGGCTCTGATCTTGGAGTTTCTTGGAGTTTCATGCTCTGTAGGTGTCATCTTGAATTACTGAATTTGATCTTTTTTTTTTTAAATATATTTTATTGATTTTCTACAGAGAGAAAGGGAGAGGGATAGAAAGTCAGAAACATCAGTGAGAGAGAGACATCAATCAGCCGCCTCCTTCACGCCCCACACTGGAGATGTGCCCGCAACCAAGGTACATGCTACCGATCGGAATTGAACCTGGGACCTTTCAGTCCACAGGCCAACGCTCTATCCACTGAGCCAAACCGGTCTCGGTGAATTTGACCTTCTAATTTGTGTCTTATAATAAGGTCCCCTGGAATACCGGAGCTGGTCAGGACTTGGAGCTTCAGCTCAAATATGGCCCTGTCTCCCGGAACAGGCTCTCAAGCTTTGTGTCCCTGACATCCTGAGCGGCTCCCCAGTCTACCCCTCCTTGTCACTGCCCAGTGACAGCTGCTGCTCCCTGCTCAAAAGGGCCACCAGGTCATGTTGGTGGCAGGCGGGTGCACTGCATTATACCGTGGCCCTTCACCCTCCAGGTATCTGCATTCAGGGCCCCACTGAGGGTGAAGACTGAGCACGTACAGCCCATGGTTCTCCGCAGGCCGTGGCAGTGGTTGTAATTGGCCCGGGATGGCGGTACTATAATGCACATCAGGGCTACTTAGTGACGGAAGCCTCTTGCCCAGCCCTTCCCAGGTGCCAAGTGAGTCCTGGTGCAGAGGCTGCAATAACCATGGGCATTGCCTATCCATAGTGTTTGGAGCAGCGGGCCTGTGGAGAGGGGAGATTGACTTCCCAGGGCGCAGTGGGGACACAGCACATGGAAAGGCCATCTGAAGATACAGCAAGAAAGTGACCATCTCCAAGCCCTGAGAGAGCTGTCATCAGACACTGACCCTGCCTGACCTTAATCTGGGGACTTTCAGCCTCCAGAACTGTCCAATAATAAAGTTCCTGGCGTTTAAGCTACTCAGTCGCTGATATTTTTGTTATGTTCACCTGAACTGAGAAAGATAGGATCATGATGGCCAGATATATCTGTGGTCCAGAACTGGATACTGAGGACCTTAAAGAAAATCTTTGTGTCAACTGGGAAATAGAGATGACTCTGGGTATTAGATAAGTTTAAAATGTATTGAAATGGAAAAGTAAAGACCACTAAAAAATACGGATTACAAAACAATATCTATAGTATTATCTCATGTGAAAAACTACAAAAATGTATGGATGTGTGTAAGTATATCTATCTCTATATCTATACCTGTATATCTATATATCTATATCCATATAGATACATAGATATAAAATCTGGGAAGATACATGAAGTGTTATAATTTGGAACTTTCAGTGGTAAGAATGTGGTTAATTTTCAATTTTGCGTATTATCTCTACAATAATTACACACAATTTTGCTTGCCAATACAGTGTTATAATTTGGAACTTTCAGTGGTAAGAATTGTGGTTAATTTTAAATTTTGCTCTATTCTATATTCATATATTGCTTCCATAACAATAAAATATAATTTTAAAAAATTGATGCCACGTCCTTCTTTAAGAAAAAGCCTGTCAATTTATGAAATGATTCTGGTCATCATCATGCCTTACAATGAACAACATCCATGTCCCATCTTCCTCCCAGGGAGCCAGCCAAATTATGATTAAAGAGCTGTCAGTGGAAGAGGTGCTCATAGATACTTAGCTCCATAATAAAGGAAATTCAACAAGCACCATTTTTCTTTTGGGCCCCAAACTTCCATTCACGTATAGTTGAACATATTCATGAGTCAATCTAATTCACAGAAAACGTGATGGGTGAATTAATCTATGCTCCCTAGAGAAGTATTCCTGTAAGTATTAAAGAGTATGTAATACTGTCCTGAATGGTTTGGCTCAATGGATAGAGCCTCAGCCTGTGGACTGAAGGGTCCCAGGTTTGATTCCGGTCAAGAGCATGTACCTTGGTTGCAGGCACATTACCAATAGGGGGTGTGCAGGAGGCAGCTGATCAATGTTTCTCTCTCATTGGTGTTTCTCTTTTCCCTCTCCCTTCCTCTCTATAGAAAATCAACAAAATATATCTTTTTTTAAAAAGAATGTAATACCATCTTCTGATATGACATGAAAATATTTAGGAAAGCATTTGACATGACAATAGAGAGGCATAACTGAAATATGAAGTTTTAATTTTATTCCATTCAATGGCCTCTCTTGAGCATCTAATGTGCTTGAAGCTCCGAAAACTCCACTTCTCTCACCTGAATTGTTCTTTTCTTTCTTCCTCACTCTCTATTTGGATTTTACCTCTTCTTAAAACCTTAATTCATTTTCTCCTAGATATCAATCTGACTTCTCCAAGCCAGCACAAATATCCCTTTGTCTGAAAACAACGCAGGGTACTGAGTGTATCTTTGATTGAGCATATAACATATAAACTTTGACTGAGCACATAACATATAAACATTGAGCCCTCAGTTATTTCATTATGTTTAACTCTCACCCTAGAGAGATTGTATGGCCCTTTGTAAAACATGTTCGCATTTTCCACAGTGTCTCACGCTTGCAGACGCTGAATGAGTGATTTTTGATTAACTGGTACCTCTGGGATTTGCTTTGCTCTTGGTCCACAACTGTAGTACACAATTGCTAGAGTACAATAAATATTTATTGAAATGGATGCCAATTCTTGGTGTCTAAACATGGTCATGACCCCTTTCTAAAGGGTGCTGGATTTTACCCTGTTTTCTCACCAGTTCTAAAAAGCATAGGGCTTGCTTGCTTACAATATAGAGAAATCTCTCCTTCCAGTCTGGCCAGATGAGTTGAAATGTTGAATGAGAACTGGAGGTTTCCAGTTATGCACCAGGTGACAGAGAAAGAAACCTTTCCAAAAAATTGAAATTGCTCTTTCTCTACTAAGTGTGTATCTTAAGAAACAAGAAACAGCCAGACTGAAAATGTTGTGGCTTTGACCCATTTTTCCAGTGCTGAGCCAGGAAAATGAGATACTGGAGAGGTGAAATTTTGCCATGCCCCTGAGAAATGCGTCATTTGCTGCTGGGGATGCAAGAAGGTCGGTGACATTTAATTGAGGAATTGCCCAATTTTCCATCTGACAAACAAACAAACAAACAAACAAAACAAAACAAAAAACAAGGAGAAAGAGTTGGGCCCCGCTTTGTAAGACTGAGCTTGACACAAGTGTCATCCAATTTCATTTTTGTAAAACAATGGATATTAGCAATGAGATGGCTCCATTCCATGGTGTGAGGACGTAATTAGAAACACAGGAAACTTCATGTCTTGACTCTTCCTCTTCCAGGAAGATGCTTAAAGTATGTTAACTTTTGATCTACTCTACTGTGCAGCAAAAACAGTCACTTCAGACATGGTTGTGGATTCATATAGAAGGTGTTAAAGACCGAGCTATGCCAGCTATTAGCAACATGGCCTTGGAGGAGTATTGCTTCCTCTCTGTTTCTCAGTTTTGTCATCTGTGAAATGGACACTATCATAGTGGTTACATCACACACACACACATACAGGCACACAGACACACACACACACACACACACACACACACACACACACACACCGACACAGACTACAATGAATGGCTAAGGCAAGCAATTCACACATTTTTAAAAACTGAAGTTTCTATTGTTACTTTCTACTATCACAAGGAACCTATTATTTACTTATAAACTCAAAATTCTGAACCTATCTAACTATCTAACTTATATTTGGGGCAGTTTTACAAAAGATCAGGGCATCTTAGAATGATTGGGATGATTGGAAGTGTGCCAGAATGGTCACTATTCCTCACTTTGATCAAGCCCTTTCAACCTTTGCCTTATTACCTATTTATTCCCTACT
This sequence comes from Lasiurus borealis, assembly GCA_004026805.1. Lineage (NCBI taxonomy): Eukaryota > Metazoa > Chordata > Mammalia > Chiroptera > Vespertilionidae > Lasiurus > Lasiurus borealis. The sequence goes on from PVJN01012522.1 coordinate 30,700, forward strand.
AGAGGCCCGATGCATGAAATTCATGCAAGGGGCTCGACCCTTGCAGACCTGGCTTCATCTGGAAGGATGTCCAGAAGGTCGTTTGGCTGTCTGGTCTAATCAGCATATTACACTTTTATTATTATAGATTCCTAGCATGCCCTCAGCTGCCATTGTCAATACAGGTAAGTCCCATCACTTTCAAGGCTTGGTCCAAAGGCCACTGCCTCTATGAAATGATGAAATACACAATCAGAAGTTACAATTTTTTCCTGAAATCTCTACAATAATTACATATTACCTTCCTTTCCTATTTATTTCATTCTATTTGCATTACAATTATATGCTTTATAGGCAACCTTCTGCATCTCCAGTAGCAAATGCCTCATTTCTCAAGTATGTGTATATATTAGAGATATGGTAGAAAAATACCAAAAAGCTCTAATCATTCTTTAAATTGGCATTCTAAATGCAATGACATCTTATTAATAGGCTATTACAAAATCAACATGGTTCTTCTAAATTAGAAGGTTACCCATCATTGGAACATGCTTGACCAGGTTGGAACCAGAGCCAGTGGAGGACATTAAAAGTCCTAAATAATTTGAGGTTTTACCTGCTTTAATAGATTAAAAATGCCATCTAAATTGAAATGAAGGCATGTATCTGCCCACACTTAATGAGGATCGCAAATAGTGGGATACTGCATATAACACCACACCATCTAGATCTTTGGATTAATTTAGCCCAATAGCAAATGCAAACAAGTGTGCAGGGTGGCTTTTCACATACTGACTTTAATTCAACAAGGATCTAATAAATTTTCCAGTTGGGATGCAGTATACTAATAGAGCAGGCTTTCTGGGAACATATCAACCCATGAAAATGTAGCTTGTTGTATATGCAATACTCATATTTCTGTTAGAGCCCCTCTACTGGATAATTATAATCAGGAGCAGGTCTAGATTTTGTGGGGCATAAAGCTGATACATTATAGGAGTATGCTCTTGAAGAAAAAGAACAGAAAAAAATATAAACATAAAATCAAGTAGATATTCTTAGAAGGGATTCTTTTAAGTCAAGAGCCCTAGGGTTTAAGATTTATTAGCTTTTCTGTAAATCCTTTTCTGGTTCTAGCACAGTAGCATTTGTCCCAATAAAATCCTCTAGTTAATGATCTGCTCAATGTTGGCCAAAGAGTTATGCAAGTGATAAAATAGAAATGATGATGAAGATGATGACATGGCTGATGGTGATGATATAATGATGAAGATGATGATGATATGATTATGAAGATGAAATGATAAAGAGAAATAGAGGAAGTCTAGAAGGGAGAGAAGATTCATACAGAACATACCTCAGTATCACTTCACACTCTTGCTATTAGCCAGTAGAAACCCTGCTATTAGCCAGCAGAAACCCATATCAGAAGCCTATGTGACAGCCCTCTCCTAACTCCTTTTCTCATACCTCTACTCTCCACTTCTCTCCCGCACATATAACCCCTCTTGTCTGGAACCTACTATTCCTACAAACAGTCTGATGCTCACTGTAAGTTATCTTCACAGAGCACCATTCAGAAGCATTTGAAGGGACTGCGCATCACTCTTTCTTTTCTAGAGTAGTTTAGAGAATTTTTTTTCTTTTATGCAGGAGTCATGACAAGAGCCAACTGAAGCTTTCCTGCCAATAAATCTGTGAGAGACTTTGTTACTTCTCTTTTTCTCTCAGGATTATAAAACAGAAAAGGGAAACTATTTTATCTGCAGTAAATGAGGTTCCATGGGTATCCTACAAGGTATAAATGCTGAAAGGAGAAAAGATAAGATTAATTCAATCTAGTTCAATTGGATCCCCAAATGTTGCTTTTCCTTAAACGTGCAGTTGGTTTTCAGACAAATATTTCAATTGTCTAGTTTTCACCTTATGAATTACTTATTCAATGGATAGTTTCAATGTCTGCTATGGGCCTGTATTCTGTTAGACCCTGGGAACCTAGCCATGGGTTTCAGAAAAATGGCACATTCCTAAATATCAACATTCAAAAAGAAAACTCCCCTGACAGGTATACTACTCACCTCTTCCACAGGCATACTGCCTCTACTTTTGATTTTAGGATGCTGAGGGGTAGGGATGTGAGCATTCAGAGATTAAAAATAACAAATACTATTTGAAATGCTCTTTTAACATGAATAAAGACTGTGAGTCATAAATGTATATATCAAGAGTGTATAGTAGAGGGAAAAAATGAACATGTAGGACTAAGTGCACACACTGTTCCACTGGAGAGGTCCAGTTCCTCCACTGGAGGAACATAATAGATGGGCTAATTGGCTCTTAGTGGTAGATGGTGGGGTAGACCATAATGGATGACTTCCTAAAGGAGGGTCTGACCTGAAGATGGAACCACCGTGTCTGTGTGTGTATGGGGCAGGAATGCCACTCTCCAAGAATATAAAGACAAACAAGTAAACAAATAACAAACAAAACAAAATCCATGGCACATTCAGGGGAAGAAGCTGATACCTGCATTGCAGAGAGAAGATCAGCCTGGAGAGGTCCTCAAAGGCCAAACCAGGCAAAGTTTAAAGACGCTCCTAAGGACTTAGCCTTTTCCCTAATCTACACCACTTTGCGCATTTGTAAAAATTTTAGATAGAAAAAAATTAAAACAGTGTCAATATGCAGAAGAGTGGAAAAAGCCCATTTTAGGATCCTCTGGCCTTTTGTAGGAACAAAATAATAAGATCCCTGAGGGTGGGAAATGTTTAACTGCATGTTTTCCAAGCCTAAGAGTAAGTCACAAAGTCAAGCTCTTCGTTGGCATGCTATCTCTGTAAATTTTGATTTCCTCATCAGTAAAGCGAAAGCTTTTGCCATATGGTTTTCTCTGTGTGGTGCCACACTTTTTCACTTTTTTATTAAAATAAATTTTGATCCATGGTGAAGTTGCAAATACAGTACTGATTCCTGTATACATTTCAAGCTGCTTCCCTAATATCAACATAACCATGGTGTATTTACAAAAACGGGGAAGTCAACATTGGTATAATACTATTCACTCCAGATTTTATTCAGAGTTTACCATTTTTCTTTTTGTCTTTCACTAACACCTCTTCCCTATGTCAGGACTTAATTCAGGACAACTCACTGCATTTAGTTGTCACATCTCTTAGTCTTCCCCAATCTATGCCAATTCCTCCATCTTTATTTGTCTTTCATGACCTTGCCACTTATCAAAAGTATTAGTCAGGTGTCATACAGAATGTCTCTCCAGTTGAGGCTGTCTAATATTTTCTCAAGGTTTTCCTGACGATATGGATTTGGTGGGTAAATACCATCATCTCATGGGGCCATATGAATTCAGGTTCCCTACCAGCTCTACACTTTATAAGCAAGTCATGCTCTCTGGCCTCTATCCTCGTCTTCGTTCTACCAGGTCCAGTATAATCTGCACATCAGACATGAGAAGAACTTAGTATATGACAGTCACAGAAAGTCCAGCATCCTCTCTAGTTTTCCTTTTGGAGCCTTCATTAATCTCTAACCCCCTTAAACATTGTTTGTTCTATTCATTTTCTGCTTTTTTCCCCTTCAGCCCGTAGCCACCACAGATGCAATATGTCTAAAATGACAAGATAAGTATTATGTTCCTTGGAAGAGTTTTCTTTTTAACAAGATTATTTTTGGTCTCCGATATCCCCAGGAAATCTCTTTCCATGTAGTCTAGTCTTTCTGCATTGGCAGGGAATTAGAATGTGCAAGATCCATGTTTGCAAATTTTCTAGACCTCACTATTTGCTGTTGAAAAAGACAATGAATCATTCCCAATTATCTTTCCTCTGGAAGACAGAGCTGTCTCCCTGCTTTAAACTGAAACCATCAACCTGCTCCTTAATCTACAGAAGGAATCTGTAGAGGTGGAATCCAATGGAAGCAAGATTTCTTTGTGCCCTAAGATATGTCTCTGAGGAAACTGGTATAGGTAACTTTCATTTTAGGTCATTTTGATGGGCAGAATTTACCTTCTTACAGAGGTAGGAAACTAGGATCTGAAACTTGAAGATACGATCAGGGGAGAAAGACTTGGGCAAGTGCGTGGTGCTGGGGGAAATATTGAGGATAAAATGATTGCAATTACTGTTTCACAAGCTCCATCACAATTTCTTTCACTTCCTTGAACACATGATGTTTCTTCTGCCTTGGGGCCTTTGCACATGCTGTTCCTCCTGCCAGGTGACTCCCCTTCTCCTCCTTCCTTTTTGCCTTCACCCACCTTCCAGACTAAATGAGACCCTCCTTCCTATACATTCACAATTCCATGGACTTTCCCTCTATAGCATCTGATAAGATTTATAATCACATATCTGTGCTGTAATTTAACAACAATAACGTCAGCGAACAATTACTGAGTGCTACCTAGGCCAAGCTGTGGATCTCTCATTCAGTCTGCAGAACAAAACTCGGAAGAGGCTGAGGCACAACTTGATTTCATACCTGGCATTCCGGTAAATGGTAAGTGACATGAGGGCATTTTTGTGTTTCGGGGAAAGACTCTTGGTACATGTGCATTACACAAATGACTGTAGCCTAATGCAGCAGGGGAAAACACACACTTCAGGGTCACACATATCTGGGTTTAAATCTCAATTCTGTCTATCAACATGGTTAGCTCTATCAACATGGACAACTCACCTAGCTTTTCCAAGTCTTGATGTCCTCATCCATCTGACAAAATGAGACTCACTATTAAAAATGAAAAATAAGTAAAAAGTTTAAGGGAAGTAAATGAGATGACATAAGTGAAAGAATGTAATCATGCCAACATGCTCAAAAAGTAACAGCCTTTCTATTCTTTTTTTATATATATTTTATTGATTTTTTACAGAGAGAAAGGGAGAGAGATAGAAAGTCAGAAACATCAATGAGAGACATCTATCAGCCACCTCCTGCACACCCCACAGTGGAGATGTGCCCGTAAGCAAGGTACATGCCTCCGACAGGAATCAAACCCGGGACCTTTCAGTTCGCAGGCCGATGCTCTATCCATGAGCCAAACTGGTCTCGGCCAGCCTTTCTATTCTTTTCATAAAATATTCCTTAGTGCTCTTCGGGCAAATGGTCTCACTACTCTGTAAGTCGTCTGAGATACCATTTGGACACTTCACTCACCAAAATACTACACATCAAGTTAACCACTTTGGGTTCTTTCTATGATGTTATTTCAAGAATGAAGATGGATTTCTTAGCATTCGGGGGGACACCTGTCTAATGGAAATCAACAAAGAGTCCTCAGTTTACCATCCACTTGACTAGACTACTGGACAATCAAGCTGTGTTTCAGTTCTGCACTAACGGAACCATCCAGGCATCAGCCCATTCTACTCTTTTGTCTGATAAACGTAATTGCTTTAACCATGTTGGCAAAGCTTTGGCAGCAGGTTGCAGTGGTACTAAAAGATGGTAGAACTGAATCCCCAATTAAAAGATGCTCCAGATGAAAGGGAAGCATGATACTAGCATTTCAAAGTAGAAAAGCAAACAGAAAGACTCACAAAGGAAAAGGAAAAATACACATCAGGATAAAATTCCTTTGAAGAGTCTCAATTCCCAAAATAACAGAATGATTATCTAATGGTATACATTATGTCCTACTAATTACTTTATGAAACTTACATGGGAAACAAACAGAAGGCGGTCATGAAAAATAAAAACTGCCAATATAATAGGTGAGAATAGGAAGTGCTCGCAGGTTGGAAATTATGACACTTGCTTTCACGTGTCAAGCATTGATGACATACTATGCTCTGAACTAGACGTTTTAACTCATTTAATGTTCTTTACACCCTATGACACGTTTACTTTACAAATATTTACCAGGTACTTACAATGCATCAGCCATATGCTAAGAGCAAGACAGAGAAGAACCCTGACCCATGAAGCATGGAGTCTAGCTCAGGAGACACATTTTAAACATTTCTTAATGTTTAGAGCATAACTTAGGGCACTGGTCAGCACACTGCACCCTTAGAGCCACATGTGGCTCACAAGCCACGGTTTGCCGCTCTGTTGACTAATGAGTTTGCCCACCACTAGGATAGGGGCTTAATCACAAGAAACAACAGCCTATAATTATTGGAATCAAGAGTCTAGGTCAGTGGTCAGCAAACTCAGTAGTCAACAGAGCGGCAAACCACAGCTCGTTTGCTGGCCACTGACTTAGGGTAATCGACTCGTACAGGCTTGCCTGTGACTTTCCAGGTTTCAACAATGGAAGTTTCGCCTCCAGAAAATGCCCCCTCAGTTCTGAGCACAGGTGCACAATTGCATATTAGGCAAAATGACACAAGACATAATTACATACAGTAAGTGTTAACTGAAAATTGTCATCATATCCTTTTCTTTATCTGTAACATATTCTTAGAACTGACTATAGTTTAGGACACATAGTAGATTCTCAATAAATATCTGTTGACTTCTATTTATTGCCTACCTAGCAATAAGTATTTATTGTTTCTTACCGTGCACAATACTACCAGTTAAATTGCTTATTTCTTCTTCAGAGCTCAGCAATGGAAATTCCATTTATTAGGAATTTAGCAATTATTGTCTGATGAATTGAAAGTCCAATTAAGTTTGATAACAACAGCTGACTGGAGCCACTATCTCTGCTACTTACTTTATAGACAACTAGCAACCCGGTGCATGAAATTTGTACACATTAAAAGGAAATCAATTAGAGGAAATATATTAATATTGCTATTTGCCCTTGCTCTATAATAGGAGTGTCAGAGATGAAAGAAAATTAGTAAAATGTACATGCAAATCTCCCTCCTGTCAGAGTCTGGGGTGCGCTGCAGGACCTAGAGTCAAGTCCCCACCTACTACCACACGCACTTCAAAAACACAGGAGACTCAGACCCAGAGAGCTCCACCCGCATTGGATGAGACCCAGACTCAGTTGGTCCCACCCCCTTCAAGACCCTCCTGGTGGGGGTGCAGAATCAGGTCCTCTGGCACTGGGCCAGGAGCGGGGTGAAGGAGGAAGTCCCAGCCTGAGGTGCCCTGTCAAGCCTTGCTGGACAGGGGGCACAGCCTGAGGTCTCGTGTCAAGCCCCTGCAGGAGGGGTGTAAACTGAGGTCCCCTGTCAAGCCTCGTGAGGTAGGGGCACAGCCTGAGGTCCCCTGTCAAGCCCCATAGGGCTCCAAAAAATTCATGCAATTATAAAAATATGATACAATCTGACTCAGATTAGTGGGGATTGATAGTGTTCATTCATACTTAAGTTCTCCTATGTTCCCTGGGCAAAGGAATATTATCAGCGCCTTGTCTTTAGACATTGCCCATGACTAGTTACCACCAATGAAATGTGAGTAGGCGGGACCTGTGTCACTTGCAAGCCCAGGCAGAGAACAGCTCCTGTGTGCAATTCTAGCTCTCTGAAGTCCTAGGAGGAGATCATGAGCACCACTATTAGAGGCGAAGCCAAATGATGGAAGTGCCAGGAGCTCTCAGTCACTGTATGGAAGCCAGCTGCTCTGAAACGTCCTCCAGGTGCCATAGCACTTTGTAAAAGCAAGAAATAAACCCGCCCAGCCAGCAGAGTAGCTCAGTGATTGAGCATTGACCTATGAATCAGGAGGTCAAGGTCTGATTCCTGGTCCCCAGTGTGGAGCATGCAGGAGGCAACAGATCAATGATTCTTTCATCACTGAAGTTTCTGTCTCTCTCTTATTCTCTCTTCCTCTCCGATATCAATAAAAATATATTTATTTTTTAAAAAAGAAAGAACCTTTTCCATGTTAAGCCACTGATTTGAGGTAATTAATTTGTTACTACAGCAATGCCTAGCCTAACTCGAAAAGTTGACTATTTGGGTGAGAGAAATAGTAAGTACAGTTCTTAGCAACATAGGAGCCTTATTTAAATATGGAAGGCAAGACATAAAACAACTAAAGGAAGTAAAAATCTCTTATTAATAACTACCATTTAGTGAGCTCCTACTATGTGTCAGGCACACTACGGGGAGGCTTAGATGGTCTATCAATTTAATCCTTCCAAGAGTCCCAGGACAAAGATACCATCATTCCTAATTCATAGGTAAGGAAATGGAGGCACTAAGAGTTTAGAGAAATTGCACACAGCCTCACAGTGCGTGGGGTCACAGTGTCACAATTCAAATTCTGTTTTTCCTTGGCTCTTTCGAACCCTAAGTTTGGGCTCTTCCACTGTGCTACAGTTATGGGAAAAAGATGAGCATTTTAGCAAGGAACACAGACATGACAGCTGGGGCAGAAAAGCACACTATTGTACCACATTTTCACTGTGCAATTCATAGTAATCTGACAGCCGAAGATTATTTTCCACAGCAAAGAAAGAGAAGTAATTACCATCTGATTCTACCTCCGTCTTTATATTTTGGCAGGACAAAGAAAAGGAGAAATGAAAAAGGCACTACTGCACGGAGTATTATGTTTTTAAACAATTAAAAATATTTACTGAAAGGTAACTTTGTCCCATTTATTTCTTTCAGGAGAAATAGGTCCAAATGTTTGCCACAAAACATCCCTACATTCTGTCCCTAAATCAATTCCCATCCATTATTGGAAGAGTATAACAAATCCATGTAAACCTGCTTCTTCTTTAATTGGAAGTTATAAAATGTGTCATGTTTACAGGCTCTGATAATGTTGTAAAAAATTAAGCACTGGAAAATGCCGGAGTCATTATTTCTTCAAAGGAAAAGCATGTTATCCTAGTTTAGAGGTCACGGTTGGCCATTTATGATAATCCTAATGCACGGCATTTAAGAAAAGCAATTAACAACCAAAATAAAATTTCATGTTTCGACTGTCTTAAAGGTGAGTTTATTTTAGAATTAAAGTCTCTGATGTACTTTTAGAATCTGCTGAAATCACTATAGAACAACAACGATAAAACATCACAACATTTACTTGGCAATACCATTCAGCGACTATTTGGCCATAAAAATGAAAGAGTACTGATACATGCTACAATGTGGGTGAACCCTGAAACATGATGCTACATGAGAGGAGTCAGAAACAAAGGTCACGTATCCTATGGTTCCATTTCTGTGTCATGTCCAGAACATTCAAATCCAGAGACAGGAAGTACATTAGTGGTTACAAAAGAATGGGGTGGTGAATAGCTGGAAATGGGGAATGGCAGTTAATGAGTAGAGGGTTTCCTTTGGGGTGATTAAAATATTGCAGTTTATTGGAATGATGGTTGCACAACTCTGTGAATATTCTAAATACCATTGACTTGTATACTTGAAATGAGTGAATAGTACGATATGTGAATTGCTGTCAGTAGAGCTGTTAGGTTAAAAATCACTATCGACAGTGCCCACTGGCAGGCTCTCCTTGAACCACTCTTCTCATCTCTGGTGCTGGAACACATGCCTTCCTCTGGCTGGTGGAATGTGCCAGGATCCCACTCATTTCAACTCTTTGCACATGATGCTCCTACTGCTCAGACTCCGCCCTTCCACCTCTGCTGACCTCCAATCCACCACACATTGCCCAGACCTGAGATAACTCTGACCTTGAACATCAGATTGCCACCCTCATATGACCAGAGAAAGCCTTTCCTGACTCTCCGAATAATCTCTGCAGAGCGCCTGCACATTTATTTAGGCTTTGTAAAAATACATTTTTATTGATTTCAGAGAGGAATGAAGAGGAAAAGATAGGAACATCAATAAGGAGAGTCATTATTTGGCGGCCGCCTGCACACCCCACACTGGGGATCAAGCCCTCAAACCAGGCATGTACCCTGACAAGGAATCAAACTGTGACTTCCTGGTACATAGGCAATACTCAACCACTGAGCCACACTGGCTGGGCTATTTACGCTTTTAAAAATTTTTTTCTATTTGTACTTGCTCTTCTAAGTGGCACAACACTCAGTATATAACAAATACTCAGTAAATATTTTAGAATTAAGTTAATTTTTAGTCTAACTTCATTTTATATCATAAAAGGCTTCCCTCTCTCCCTGTCTATTTTTCGATAAAAGGTATACAGTAAGAATGTCTCACAAAAACTTGAAAATAAGCTGTTTATTCAGAGATGTACTAATAGAACCATTGGTATTCCAAATACAAAACAGATCTTTTCTCACCCTATGATTTCATCCAGAAGATAAATGTCCTCGAGGAAAATAAGCAGTAGAATTGCTAGAACAATTGTGCTAAAGGAAGAAATGACTTTTCTTTAATATGAACAATGCTTGTTTTAATTTCTGTGCAACTTTTCCTTTTGCTTTGTTCCAGACATAGTCACTCAACAAACATCTCCAGAGGGCTGGCTGTGTGCAGGAGAGCACAGTGGTTAGGAGTGAGTTGAAATGCAGGCTCCAACCTGAAGTCAGATACAACTTCCTTCTTTTGCAAGTTACTTGACTTCTTTAAGCCTCAGTTTCCTCCTTTGTGAAATGAAAATAATAATGCCTGACTCCCTAGAGTTGTTCTGAGGACTGACTGAGAAACCTCTGTAAGCAGTTGGCATAAAGACCTATTAGGACATGAAGATGATGATGATGATGATGATGATGATGATGACGACGACGACGACGATGACAACAATGACTCATTCTACTGTCAAGAAATCAGCAGGCCTTCTGGAAAGGGGATGCTGGTGAAGAGACACCACTATAAATCATTATAATTCAAGATAAAAAATAATCTCCTTCCTGGAATTAATCCTACTGATAATCCTTGTACAAGTTCTGCAATAGGAACACTTAAGAGCATTTTCTTTTACAAAGCGTTGTTGTTGTTTTTTTGAGACAACAATTAGAAACAACTGAAATATCCATGAGACAGGACTGGTTAAAGATGGTGTGCCCACATGATGTGCATGCAGTTGCTGAACGTGTGATGTGAGCTGTGTAAAACAGGAGGAACGTACAGCCCTGTTCTCAGCTCGCTCCGGTTTTCTCTGAGCCTTCCAGTTTCATCTTTCATTCATACAAGAAGCACTGGCAGTCCTCAGGTATTCTTCAAAACAGTTCAATAAAGACCCAGGTACTAAAACAATAAAGAGGAGGTACGTATGCTCCGTTGATATTTAAAGAGATTTCAGATATATTATTAAGTGGAAAGAGTAAAGAATAAAATGTGTGTAGGAAAAAGTACACATGCATACATAATCATAGGTAGTAGGTCACATCTAGTTGGTGGAATATGAAACTGTCTTACTGTGGATTTGGGCAATGGGAGAAGACAACATGAGAAGGAAATTGATGGTGAAGGAAAAAGCAGGCATCAGGTCATTGCCAAGTAAATGCTGTGATGTTTTACTGTTGTTGTTTTGTTTGAGATCGGTTTGTTATAGGAAGGAGTCATCATGATTTTCATTAAATGGGTCAAATGAGTTTGAGCTAGGAAATTGGGTGATGGATTAATATGTAGTAATTTTTAATGCACAGGGAGAGGTAAGAGTTTGCAGCTTCCAGAGGTGAAGCGTCAAGAAAGATGCACATGTAGCAGGATTTGAGATTCGAAGGTTGGGCTGATTGGGTAGAACTTGAAATGGCAGATCAAGGCATCTGGTAGGCACTGGGAAGTTATGGAAGATTTGTGAAGAAAGAAATAATATGATCAGAGCTGTCCATTGAGGTGGGTCACATGGAGGGGTCCACAGAGAGGAGTGAAGAGAGCATAGAAAGGCATAGGGCACTTAGGATGCTACTACATGGTGCCCAGTTGTTTTCTCTGCGTTTTATAACTACTATGTTGACACAGCTTCAGTTTTACTTCCTGATGAGTGTTTGCTGCTTTCAGATGAAATAAGTCACATGAATGGAGCTGGCAATTCGTTTTCAAAGTTTCCGACAGATGTCCCACACATCTAAAAATTACTGATCTCTTCCATTCAATAATGAAATTCTTGGAAGATATTATTTTTCAAAGAAATGTTATTTGCCTATTAAATGAAAGGAAGTGAGATCATTAAAACAGTTCCCTGAGTAATGCATTTTAAATGAAAAGCTTTTTTTTTTTAAGACTTTGGGAGAAAAATATCAAAAGTTAAACTGAAAAGGAAAGCTCAAATTAATATGTGAATTCTATCAACATTGAAGGTTTTGAGTCCAAGCCTGGGAGTTATAGAGCATATGGTGATTTACAGCTCCTGATTTTAACTGTGTCTGTGGAAATGACAAAATAAACGTCTCCACTGAAGTTTTCATCACTCTTTCAATGTGAAATATGCAAGTATTATAACTTCTCTGTTTTGTTTGAGATCGGTTTGTTATAGGAAGGAGTCATCATGATTTTCATTAAATGCATCAAATGAGTTTGAGCTAGGAAATTGGGTGATGGATTAATATGTAGTAATTTTGTTTTTACAGTGAAAAATTTAATGTCTCTCCATGGACATTACATATTTCTCTATTGACAGATTTTTTTTCCATAAAAAGACAACCAACCTTTTGAATTATAGGTTAATGAAATTACATGTTAAAAATTGATGAAACTCTTAGAAAAACGATGCATCAACTGTTAAGATTTAAGTCTCCTATTTATCTGTCCCCATTTTAAGAAACTGCCATTCGTGCTTTGGTGAGAAAAAAAAAGTAAATGTCTGCTGGGTATTGAAGTAAATTTATAAAAAAGGCTTTTGCTCTGAGAAGCAAAATTACACATATTCCAGCCTTCCAGGGGTCACAATTTAAAAACCTCTGCTTCCCAGAACTTGGCTTAGTGCTTAACATTTACTAATTTAATGGGAGGGATTATTGGATAGATGGATAGTGAGGAAATGAGTACTGTGCCACTCTATGGTAAATCCCAATCAAAAAGAATTCACCAATATTCACGAATAACCATATTAAAATTACATGTTTATGAAAATAAACAGTATCTGTCAAACCCATATGATACTTGTATATAACATCTATCTATAGATCTATCTCTGTCTTTATACATAAAATACTAAAACACCTCCAAATATAGCTATTTTTACATTTATTTTTAAAAAATTGAGTCACAGATCATTTTTTAAAAATACATATATGTTAACTGTGGGGCATTATATAGATAGTATAGGTATAATGTTTATTTTTCATTTTAACAAACATTAGCTAATACCGTATTGACACTCTTAATGATAGAATAAAATAGGCATTCTCTTTATAGTTAGAAAAGAAATGAAAGTTTCCAATGCTATAACTAAGATCTTAACATTAATTTAAATGTCACCATGATGTCAAGAAAGAAGATTATGAGTCACTATCTTGTTTTCTTCTATATAACAAATGAAACATAATTACATTTTGGCATAAATGTGAAAAGAATTATGCATAAATCAAGAAAAGATTTAGAAGGCATAAAAATAAAAAACACACAATATAAATATTCCTAGAAAAATATTTCAGTTTTTGACATTAGGCACTCAAAGAAAATGTGACAAGTTAAGTGGTTCCTACAAACTATAAAAATTAAGTTTTCTTATGTATCAGAAATAACTAATGAGAAATCTGATGGGAAAATTTTCCAGTTACAATAATAAAAACACAAAATATTTAGCAATGCTATTAAAAGAAATACGTAGACACATTACAAAACCTGAATAAATATAAAAGATAAAACTATCAGTTCTAGAAGAAAACATGGGTAGTTTCCTCCATAACTGGGTTTAGAGAAAGACTTCCTCTTTATAAGTCAAAATTCACTTGCAATAAAAATGTAGGTGGGTACATTTAGGTATATAAAAACAATAAGGGTTTTTCTATCAATTATCTATACTAATAAAAGGATAATATGCTAATTAGACAAGGAGATATTCTGGGAGACTTTCTGGACGTCCTCCCAGACAAAGCCATGGTAGCGATGGCTGAGGCAGAGGTGGTTAGGGGCAATCAGACAAGGAGGAGAGGGCAGTTGGGGATGATCAGGCAAGTGGGGTGGGGGGCAGTTGGGAGTGAACAGGCCGGTAGCGGGGAGGAAAAGAGGGAAGTAGGGAGTTATCAGGCTGGCAAGGGGAGCAGTTAAGGTCAAGAAGGCCGGTTGGGGAGGACAGCTGGGGGCAAGCAGGCTGGCAGGCAGAGTGGTTAGGGAGTTCAGGCAGGCAGGCCAGTAAGCGGTTAGAAATCAGCGGTCTGGGATTGCAAGAGTGATTTCTAACTGCCAGTTTATGGGATTGGGCCTAAACTGGCAGTTGGACATCCCCGAGGGGTCCCAGATTGGAAAGGGTGCAGGCCAGGCTGAGGAATTAGTACACTTGGGCCACTAGTATCCAAATTAAGCTGGAAAAAAACAAAGCTCTACATGGAAAAATCACCATAAACAAAGTCAAAGCACAAATTAAAAAAACTAGGAAAAGATATTTGCAATAATATCCCTATTAAATGATTTTTTAACAATTATAATTTTTAAATTTTAGGAAATTTATAAAATGCTATAGAAAAAGGCAGAGGATATCTTCAATTATATTTCTTAATGGAAAAGAATAGGAGGTAGAAAAATGGGCCCAAAATATGGTAATGAAAAATGATTTGATTTTGGATGATGGATATACAGATGCAATATACAGATCATGTATCATAGAAATGTACATTTGAAACCTATAAGACCTATTTTTTTAAATATATTTTATTGATTTTTTGCAGAGAGGAAGGGAGAGGGATAAAGTTAGAAACAGCGATGAGAGAGATACATCAATCAGCTGCCTCCTGCACGTCCCCCACTGTGGATGTGCCTGCAAACAACGTACATGCCCTTGACCAGAATCAAACCTGGGACCTTTCAATCCAAAGGCCAATGCTCTATCCACTGAGCCAAACCAGTTTTGGCCCTATATGACCTATTAACCAATGTCATCCCAATTCTATCTAATAAATATCTATCAACAAGTGAATCTAAAAATTAAGTGAATTAAAAATTTGATTAACAGAATAAATTGGTGAATATAATAGAATCAGGAGCACAGAAAGGGAAAGGGAAAGGGGTGAGGGGTGTACAGGGAGAGACTGGACAAAAATCATACACCTATGGATGAGGTCAACGGGAGGAAGATAGGGAGGGATTAGAGCCGGGTGGAGGGGAGCTATGGAGGGGAAAAAAGAGAAACAAATGTAATAATCTGAATAATCTGAATAATGAAGATTTAATTAAAAAAAAAGAGTAACATGCAAATTGATCAAACCTCTGCTACACAAGCCACTCCCACCAGCCAATCAGGAGCAAGTATGCAAATTAACCATGACCAAGAAGACTGTGGTCACAAGAGAGCAGGAGGGAGGCTTGGGTTTCCCCAGCGATGGAGAAAGCCAAGCTTTCTACACATCCTGGCAGGCCCAGGCCTTTACACAATTCTATAAAGTTTCAATTATAGAAGATAAATAAATTCCAACAAAAATGGCAGCAGCCATGGAGAAAGCAGGCTTGGCTCTGCTCCATACTACAAAGTTTCAATTGTAGAAGATAAATAGATCCCAGATACCAAAGCCTCTGCTTGGGTTGCTGAGGGACATGGCTGACCTGCACACCACCACAAGCTCCACACCCAGGCTGCCCCATGGCCAAAGAAACCCCCACCCTAATCTGGGACACCCTTCAGGGCAAACCAGTGGGCTCCTGGCGATGCACCAGGCCTCTATCTTGTCTAATAAAAGAGCAATATATGCAGATTGACCATCATTCCAACACACAAGATGGCTGCCTCATGTGGTCAAAGATCCTGCCCCAATGTGGACACAAGATGGCAGTGGGGATAATTAACTGTAAGGGAGGGCAGTTGGGGATAATCAAGCCTGCAGGGGAGGACAGTTAGGGGTGACCAGGCTGGCAGATGAGGGAAGTTGGGGATGACTGGGCCAACAGGGAAGTGCAGTTGGGGGGACCCAGGCCTGCAGGGGAGAACAGTTGGGGGACCAGGTCTACAGAGGAGGGCAGTTAGGGATGACCAGGCCTGCAGGGAAAGGTATATAAGGGCAAACAGGCTGTCAGGGGAGCAGTTAGGCATAAATCAGGCTGGCAGGAGAGTAGTTAGGGGGTAATCAGGCTGGCAGGCAAAAGTGGTTAGGGGCAATTAGGAAGGCAGGCAGGAAGCAGTTGGGAGCCAGCAGTCCTGAATTGGGCCTAAACGGGCTATTGGACATCCCTCAAGGGATCCCATGTTGGAGAGGGTGCAAGCTGGGCTGAGGGATACCCCCCTGCCCCCCATGCATGAATTTCATGCACCAGGCCTTTAATATATTCAATAAAATTAAATAAAAACAGAATGGTTTTTAAACATATAAAAAGATGTTCAATTATTTATTTTAATATGAGAAATTAAAATTCTCAATTATAAGACTGGCAAAAATTCAGTGCTTGATGATATAGCTTTTGATAAGACCAGGGGGAAAAACATTCCTCTAACATATGATGGTAGAATTTCAAGGCTGGCCCCCTCTAATGCAGGAGAATTTGAATGTGTATTATAAACTCCACATGCTCCAGCAGTCACATATCTGAAGATATAACTGAGCATATACTTCCAGCAGTACAAAAAGTCTGTATGCTGGATCATTCACTACAGCATTATGTGCAATTGCAAAATATTGGCAATTATCTTAAGTGCCCAAATACGCACTATCATTAGCTGAATATACTATGGTGCATATATAAATGAGGAATCAAGCATCCATACAAAGACAGAGGAAGATCTCTATGAACTGTACGAGGGAGTAATTTTCAAGATACTTTACATCAAATACAGCAATGTAAAAGTTATTACAAATAATATGCTACCTTTGTGTAAGAAACAAAGAAAAATTATATATACACATGCTTATTTTTGCAAAAAGAAATATAAAATTAGTACAAAAAAACTAATGAATTCAGAAGGGGCTGCACAGGGGCTACAAGCTAGAATGGGAGATGGTTGGAGTGACCTTTCACAATCACAGCTTTTTAGAATCATATTAATATTCTACATATGCCAAAAATTAAATTAAATCGGCAACCTAAAACTAATGAAACCTAAAGCTAAATACACACAGAAGCAAATAAAGCCAACTTCATTTTAAATGAATAAAAACAACACTGAAAGGAACAAAGAAAAGTAATCCAGGTAACTGTAAACAGAGGTTTTTTTAAAGGATAGTTCTGAAACTCTTTTATAGCTATTGTAGAACTGAGCAAATGAGTAAATGTGTTGATGGTGGAATCAGGGCTGTCACTATGAGAGAGAGTAGATGAAAATGTGTGAAATGTAAAAGTGTTGTGAGGTCTCTGCTTTGTTTAAAAAAAAACAGGTTATTGTACTTAGAAAGCATCAGTGATTTGTCAAAGTAAGTAAGAAACCTTTGGGACTGAATTAGTTTTAAAATATTTATATGTGCTTTTTCTGTCAGTTAAACAGGTTTAGCGGCAATAATGGCATAGTAATAACAAACCCAGATTTTGGTTGTTAAATACCATTTCTCACTAACAACAACAAACACACACACACACACACTACAGTAAAATAAACACACACAAAAAGACTGTTTGAAAAAAAAAGTACATCTTTTAAGCTGGAACATGTTGTATAGTCACAGGAATGTAAAGTATAGCATAGGGAATCTATCCTATCTAATAAAAGAGTAATATGCAAATTAACCATCACTCCACTACACCCACAAGCCAATCAGGAGTATGCAAATTAACCCAACCAAGATGGCTGCAGCCAGAGAGAGAGCAGGAAAGAGACTTGGGTTTCCCCAGCTATGGAGGAAGCCAAGCTTTCTGAGCACCCTGGCCAGCCAAGGCTTCCACTCCAGGCTACAAAGATTCAATTACAGAAGATAAATAAATCCCAACAAAAATGGCAGCAGACACAGAGCTGGAGAGAGCAGGAGGCTAGAGTTGCCCCCAGTGATTAAGGAAACCAAGCTTTTGTAGCCCGGGTCTGCCTTGGCCTCTGCTTAATGGTACAAGTTTCAATTATAGAAGATAAATAAATCCTAACAGAAATGGCTGCAACCACAAAGCGATCAGAAAGCTTGGCTCCACTCCAAGCTATAAAGTTTCAATCGTAGAAGATAAATAAATCCCAGATACCAGGGCCTCAGCTTGGATCGCTGGGGAGTGTGGCTGGCCTGCAAACCACCATAGGCCCCTCGCTCAGGCCACCCTATGCCCAAGGGAACATCCACCCTGATCCTGGACACCCTTCAGGGCAAAGCAGCTGGCCCCTACCCATGCACAAAGCCTCTATCCTATCTAATAAAAGAGTAATATGCAGAGTGAACATCATTACAACATACAAGATGGCTGCTCCCATGTGGTCAAAGATCCTGCCCCCATGTGGACACAATATGGCCACCACAAGATAGCCAGCAGGGGATGACAGTTGGGAGGGAACAAGCCTGCAAGGGGTGCAGTTGTGGGCAATCAGGTCTGCAGGGGAGGGCAGTTGGGGGTGATCGTGCCTGCAGGGGAAGGCAGTTAGGGGGAAACAGGCTGGCAGGGGAGCAGTTTGGCATCCATCAGGCTTCCAGGGGAGTGGTTAGGGTGTGATCAAGCTGGCAGGCAGAAGTGGTTAGGGGCAATCAGAAAGGCAGGCAGGTGAGCAGTTGGGAACCACAGTCCTGGATTGTGAGAGGGATGTCCCAAATTAGAAAGGGTGCAGGCTGGGCTGAGGACAACCCACCCCCCCAAGCACGAATTTCGTGCACTGGGCCTCTAGTATATAATAAATAGAAACTCTAATTGCTACTTTGTGAAGAATTTCTACAACAGCCCCAAAGTTTAGTAAGTACCATTTATTTACTCCACCTAAACTTGGGGGGAAATTAAGAAACCATTGATGCACACTTGATATTACACATTAGCACATTTTAATTAAATCTCCCAGAGTCTATAATATGTGGGTCTAATTAAGTAACTCATCAAGCTTCTAAGTGGACCAAAGAGTAAAATATTTGAATTTAAACAAAGAAAGATCATTAAAGAGAAAGATTTGTCTAAACTTCTTAGAGTTTATAAGGAAAGCTGGCCTTTTTGTCCATACTGATGCTTGGTTTTCTGCAAATATATATTCCTATTTAGAGAAGCTTTCTGATGCTCCTTTCCAAAGTAGTAGATTAACAATATAGATGGTTGTTAGGCTATAGACTGCAACTCAAACGTTCAAGAAGATACCAGAGCCGTAACTCAGAGAACAGACTGGGTCAGACCAATGAGAACAATAAAAGCCTGCCAAGGAGGAGCTGGAAACTGTGAAAGATCTATGACAGGAGTTAAAAACTCAAGTGGATTGTTAGCAGCCATAACTTGTATGTTCCTTTATTCAAATACTGTGGTACCTCGAGATATGAGTTTAATTCATTCCGTAACCTTGAGGCGTGGGAAACTATGAGATGCTGGAGTCGTGGTAAACTGGTGGGTTGTGTGTAGCCGGCGATCTGCCCGATTACTCCTATCTCAAATCTTGCTTGTATTTCAAAGCAAAAATCGCTTGCTTGACTGCTTGTATCTCAAAAAATCTCGTATGTTAGGGCACTCGTATCTTGAGGTACCACTGTAGTTACTGTGTCTAAAGTGTGTGGAACATTGTACTAGCATGGGATGTCCCAGAGGTCTGTGAACAAGAGACATGAGGACCAAGCTATGGGAGCTAAAGAGCACAAGGTTTAACATCCCCAACGATCTGAACTAGGAGGCCAAGGCTAAAATTCACTGTCAGGAGAAGTGTGCGGTCCGGTGGCAAGCAGATAAACAGCCTCCACCCAGCAAGGTCCTGCATAGGTGCAGGTCTAACAGTAACAGAGATCAGGCTAAATTGGCCTCCTCAGCGGTGGGGACTGGAGGGTTGGCAATTGGACAAGGCATTACAACGTATGAACTTCATTGTTTGGAACCCAAAGGTTCATTTTATCTGTGAAAAGGTCCATAAACATGCATCTTCCATGATGAATCTCATGTAATAATTTAGTGATGGTGTTAAAGGTCCTCCTTCCTGGTGCCTCTAAGTGTTCAATAGGAGGGAAGGCCTGTGTGATACCAGCAGACACACCTATTCTCACCTCCTGCTGAATTGATCTGTCAGTGGGAATGTCCAAAGAGCAATATCCATGAGAGCTCCAGGAGGATCTCACACCTGCCCTTCATTCCAACTTTCTTATGAATTTGCCAAGTTTTATTTTTTGCATTTCTGTGTGTTTGTTTGTTGGTTTTGTTTTTTTTAACAAGTCTCTTACTCACATGCCTGCCCTCACTTGATTGGGGTTTTACCAAAATGCTCACCTAGCCACCGCCTCCTACTTGCTGACTGGATATGACTTGGTCATCTTGTCCACCACCCCCAGAACTATATTCTTGTCTCAGTTCTACTAGAGATAAAGCTCCTCCCATTTTATTTTAGTTCTTAAAATATATTTTTATTGATATTTTACAGAGAGGAAGGGA